>JAGPOY010002990.1:0-17567 GCA_018983105.1 Silene uniflora
TCTTACGTATTATGGAGTATTTATGAACCAAGCTTCCCATTTGATAGCTTGAGTTACGTAATAATCCAACAATTAGACAATTATATAATTATATATCATGGTCGCAATTGGTATGGATCGGATCCCCATCTGATGTTAGCCCCTCAAGCTCAATTTCTTTGGAGAAGAAAGAGGATTTTCATTATAAATTTTTAAGTTCAATATTTTTTTGGGTGTTGATATTCGCAGTACGCATTTTACTCATTACAGTACATTTTAGACAATTATGCCCTTCCATTTCCTAAATAATGTACTACATGAAAAAAAGAGAAAAATCCCCAAAAAAAAGTTACAGTACAACCAACCACCCCACCACCAAGTCAACCACCACCATACACCCCCACCCCAGGCCTCATCATCATATTTCCGGCGGTAGCCGGTCGGCCGCCTACCCAAACCGTACCACCACCTCTTCCATCGGTCAACCTACTCGCTCCCTTCTCCTCCCAACTTTTTCCCCCAACACACAAGCCACCCCAACCACGACACCCTACAACCGCCACACGACGCCACCCTCTGCCCACCATCGTTTCTCCGCCGTCCTTCATTAGCGGCGGTCAGCGGTACAGGGGCGGTTCTTGGGGGGTTCAGGGGGTGCGGGCGAACCCCCTCTAACTCGGAAATAAATCAATTACTGTTCAATATATTTCATTATTGTTTGTTTGGTTCAGTGGTAAGTAAAATTCATTCTAACTTAAAGGTCATGGGTTCGACTACTAGTATCAACATTTTTGTTTTTGTTTTTTGTTTTTTTTCCCTTATTCTAATTTTGCGTCTTTTTAATAGCCTTGTACTAAAAAAAAGCCTATATTTTGTGTTTTCTTTTTTTCTTATTCTAATTTTGCGTCTGTCTATGACCTTCTACTAAAAAAACCTTTCAAAAAGACGTATGGGAAATGTATAAAAATTTTGTGTGCACCGAAAGTAGCGGTTGCGGGTTTCCTCGTTAGCAAAAAAATGATTTCTTAACCACGGACTAAAAGTCTTTTAATTTTGTAAACTTTCCGCACCCCCTCTCTTGAATCCCGAGAGCCGCCACTGCAGCGGTACCATCCCACCTGGCCACGACCAAACAATGAAACAATCCCATTCCCAACATATATTAGTTAGAAACACAAACCCTAATTTAAAAAAAATAAAAAATGAAAGAAAATATAAATTTGATTCATAAATAAGCAATTAACAAGTTAATTATCTAATTTACACTCAAATTATCATTTACAATTGATAAATTTGATTATTTTGACATGATGTTGGCAGGGACGCAAGGTTTAGGGGTAGAGAGAAGATGCATAAAGTTTTTTAGGCAAGGGTATCAAATGGAAAATAGTTGACAAATTGTACTGAAATGAGTAAAAAATGTACTGCGAAGATAAATTACTTACTGTTTCTTTCTTCTTCATTTCTATTAACCGCATCAATGATACTCGTAGCATCGCGCATTCCAAAGCAACGTAAGTTCATTTGTGTGCTTGCGCAAACTCCAACCCAAATCTTGCCGCCATCACTTTTGCAACGACGAGTAACCATCCACTACTCACCCGCCTACATGACTAGCCACAACTCCCAAATTTTTGCCTCATTCGCAATTTTCGTCTTTATCTACCCTAATTTATCGCAAACAAACTCTCTATTCGCTAAACGTAATCAACGTCCATATTGCTACAAATTAACTTAATTATCGCTAACTACATCACAACAACGTTTAATTCAGAAGGTAAGATTATTATTTTATCACCTTTTCTTAAATTAATTCGTAATAAAAAAAGGTACATATAATTAAGAACTTGGGATGGAGGGAGCCTTTCACCTATACAATTTTTTGTTTATAATAATCTTCTAATATAAGACAAATTTTACAAGTAGACTCGTCAATTTTACAGTTTAATTCGAGGGTTCGCTATTCAAAGTCAACGCCTTAATAATGGAATATATTACTACGAAGTATAATTTTGATAATGAATCTGCACTGTTGTCCATATCATTAGAATCTGCAATTTGTTTATTTATTACAATAAACTATATTTTCCGTCCTTCCATTTGTCATTTAACACGTCAACAACATTCAGTCTCAAGTTGCCCGGAACTTCAGGGTGGTTGACCTGGTGTGCGTGATTTGTAGGCTATCACATATGACTGCGGATTTACCTAGTGTGCACCAAAAATAGCGGCTGATGGTTCCCTTATCATTAAAAATAAAATACACTCCCAAAAAGAATGACACATTCTGCATGCTTCCATTGAATTTTAGAGCTTATTTTGTAATTTATGATTTATAATATGAGGATCTTTCATGTAAGATACCTTATTCTCCCTCTTTAGAATATGCTAATCCTCATTTATATTCAAAATTTCCATATTAACTTTCTTGAACTTTTTTCATTATAGATTTATTTACGAAACTATTTAACAAAATGTCTGTCTTAAATAATTACATTCAATAGGTCCACGTCAACGTTTCAAAATAATTTGATCACATTTTCGTAAATTAAACCCCAAAAAAAAGTCAAGTACGTGATTGATGATTCCATACATTTTGTATAAAGTAGTAAATAGAAATCTGAGGAAATTTTATCTTAAATTGACTAAGCTCGTTCAATTCGATAATTACGTCATAAATCATGCCTAGCATGAGATAATATCACGTATACTCAAGGTTTACAAAATATGGACGGTACATCTAATAAAAGGTAGCGGGTACGGGTTTTACCATAACCAAAAATTAGAATCATCCCTTGATGCAAATAAAACAAAAATTTACGAAACAAAAAAATTGCATCTTTCTCAAATTCTTCATTTTCAGMGAAGATACGAATCCTACAAATGTACACCTCAGATGTCTCTTAAGAGGGATTTAAGGGTAATCTAAAATAATTAATTACAATTAAAATAATTAAATTATTACAAAAAATGTACGACTTTGTGTATTAAACTCTAGGGACAGCTTTTTGGCCGTACATGAATGCTTACTTGCTTATATAAACAAAGGTTTAGAAAAGAAGAGATCCTAACAAGTTTTGAATATTCAATCTAAGATACCAGTATCTTTATAGACATGGGAAATTGTTCATCTTGTATATCTTCTAATAATCAAATTAATGCCTTTGGTTGCCTTGAAAATGTAATTCACAACGGAGGTCGTAAGATTGGGTCGGTTTATTCTCAGGTCGGAACCAAAGGCGTAAATCAAGATGCTGCTCTTTTCCATCAGGTCTGTTTCTTACTTATTCACACGCTAATTCTTATATGAGACAGTTTATACAGTTATCATTATTACGGCTTGCACTAATTTTTATATGAGACGGTTTATACAATATTTTTGACCTTTTATGATCCAAGTTTTTAAAGTTTGGTGTTGTATGGATTTGGTTATAGGGATATGGTACCGAAGATGGTGTATTTTGTGGTGTTTATGACGGGCATGGTTTAAATGGACATATGGTAAGCAAGGTGGTACGAAACCAGTTACCGTCATTAATATTACACCAAATGAAATTCCTGCAATGGGACGATGCTTTCGTTACTTCTTTCAAAGCCATGGATAAGGAGATTGGCCTTCTCCTTGATAATCTCGACTTGACTTTTAGCGGAAGCACTGCTGTTGTTCTTGTCAAACAGGTACGCTTACTTTATTTAACTCGTTACATAACATTTGGTAACGTCATCTCATTTTTTTTTAGATGGTGTTAGGGAGCGATTGTTATTCTCAGTGGCGAACCCACTAGGTAGCAAGGGGTAGCGGCCGCTACCCCAAAGTAAAAAAAATCAATTAAGACTCTGCAATTCGCTACCCCATATCTGACGCTAAAGAATAAGTAGAGGTGAAGGTAATATATTATTAGTGGAAGCATTATGGCTCAGTGGTAAAAGATTTTTACTCCTACCAACAGATTCCGGGTTCGACTCTTGTGAGAGTCAAAATGTCATTCTTTTTTTCTCTTTGCACTTAAATAAATTCCTTTTAACTCTTTAAGATCCCCTCTTTTTGCTCTAAAATGTAAATATTCCATTAAAATCCCAACTTTAAGTAGCATATCAATAATAATTTTTGATCTTTGGTTAATATTGCAAATTTTGAATTGATTATCTCCATAACTCCATGGACTTTTTTTTTTCCTATTTTACCTAATAATTTAATTTGTTAGAGTGGTTACATTTTTTTAAATCATGTAAAATGAAAATAAGTTGTCCAATCATAATGTGAAAATCTTAAAACATTACGGAACAATGGTTAATCGTATTTTTGTATTACAAAGCTAGATAATCAAATTATAGTCGAAAAATAAAATAAATGTAAATTGTGACTTAAAAAATGAGTTTAAGTTAGTATGGACCGTTCATTTGATTGTTGGTTGTTCGTTTTATTTTTGAATTTTCATATGTTTAGCACTTTTTTCGCGACTTCCATTTTTACTAAAAAGTCGCTTGATATTCTCGCTACCCCAAATTTTTAATCCTGGGTTCGCCCCTGGTTATTCTTAATAAGTTGTTGTAATTGAATAGGGTGATGACCTTGTAATCGCGAACCTTGGAGATTCTCGAGCTGTGATGGGAAAATTAACAGAAAATGGAATCCAAGCTGTTCCATTGACTGTGGATTTGAAGCCTGGTGTACCTGGTGAGACTATGTTTCAACTTGAGTCTGTTTTATTCAGCTTATCGGTGTTAGAAAAACCGTCTCTTCGTTTTCAACCCAGAGATCGTCTTAAAACTAGCTAGTATGCAGCTACATGGCTACATGTCCGAGTAAAGTTTGCTTACTTGCAAACGCATGTTCGCTCTCTAATTTAGTTGGAGCCTTTTGAGGTACTAGGACAACGTTATTGTTGACTTAGGTCGTGTTTTACAGTTTGATGATACTGTAAGAAAATAAGGACATACCTTTTATGCGAAAGTGATTAGGTCGTTGTGTCCGTTAACTACCTATCTATGATAGATATAATCGTATATTTTGTACTTTCAAACGGAATTATTTTCTTCATGTTAATTAATGTTATTATTATGGTTGCAGCTGAAGCAGAGAGAATTAAGGCGGCAAATGGCCGGGTGTTTGCTCTGGAGAATGAGAAACACATAGAAAGAGTGTGGTTACCAGAAGAGACCATACCAGGACTTGCAATGTCTAGAGCCTTTGGGGACTTTGACATGAAGAGTCATGGTATCATTGCTACCCCTGTTGTCTCTCGTCACCGTTTATCCTCTGATGACCGCTTTGTTGTACTGGCTACTGACGGGGTAAGTATTAAAAATAACTATTATAGCTGGGCCTCAAGTTCACCCTTAACTCATGGAAGTTTCGTTGTTTGATCAAACTGATTCTAGTTTTCTTATGCTAATGGGTTGTGATTTTGCCTATGTGAAACGCAGTTGTGGGATGTTTTAAGCAACGAAGAAGTGGTGTCAATAGTGTGGTCGTTAAAGAACAAAGAAATGGCCGCAAAAGCACTAGTTGAAGAAGCTGCTGCCGCCTGGAAAACCAAATTTCCGAGAGCAAAGGTCGATGATTGCACCGTTGTTTGCCTATTCTTTCAGGACAGGGAGGATTCATTGCTGTCTGTTACTACATGAATAATATCAGTCCGCATATACATAATCTAAAGTTGCCCTTGTGTCTGAAGTCCTTGGTGGAAACTAAAACAAGGACGTGAAAGTCTCTCAAATGTTGTCGGGTCTGATCTCGTGAACAAACGAAGAATTTCTGCTCACTATATTTGAGTTTACCGGAAAGGGAGTGCTTGGTGAACGCAATAAGAGACATCACTTAATTGTGATGATGCTTTTGAATGTGTTCAATGTGTATATATGATTTTTGAACATTGTATAAGATTTTATGTAATAATTACCGATAGTATATTAGTAAAAATAAACATTAATACATTATGGTACTACGATGACTGATCTCGATATCCTTTACTCCTTAGTAGGATGTTCTCCCCACTATCGGAATATTGCGCATTCATGGAATGAACACTTTCAGCCGATAGTGTTCATTAACAAGTTTCTTATCCACACCAACCGCGTTTAACACTTTCAGCCGTTGGTGTTCATTAACAAGTTCTTTAGCAGCACCAACCACGTTAACTCAGTTGTCTTGAGCAACAAGATAATTTGTGCGCTTCAACAGCGGGTTCAAAAGATACCGACATGTAAATATGTAATACCATAAAAGAGAATGATAGCATTGATCACCAAAAACCCCAATTTTAACGTCCAATTATAGAAAAAGAGGAGCCGTCAGCATATAATGCTTGTGGGCAAAAAGATGGCCACTAAGCCAGTATAACAAGCACTTAATTTTAGTTGCAACATACGACTTTTAATGCCGAAATTCATCAAGGTACCAATACTTGGCTAGTGGTCAACACCCTCTTCAAGAAACTTGGTCTTTCGGTGACTCCACTCCAGGCAGATCATCATATGAGACTGGTACCCTAATCCTATCATGGACCGATTTTCGTGTTTTTCCCATGGGCATCACCAATTCAGCTTCTCCCGAGGTTCTCATTTCAGGATCGTCACTGAGATTGGTTGTTAAAGGCTTGATAGTGGCTGGTCCAGCATCTTGAGAAGCAATATTATTCTGAGTTGGTGACACAGTACGTGGTCGCCTAAATTGTTTCTGCCAATTTTCAGAGAGGAAAAAGCTTAGAGATAGAAAATTCAAATATACAGCTCATCAAAATTTGCTAAACTTTATAGAATGAACCTTTGGCATTTGATGACAAATGTTGCAAGGGCACAAATATATGCAATACTCTAGATCTTTGATTTAACGCTATTGATAATATACGAGTACAATTAATATGTGTTGTACTGTTGTTTGTGTTAAAATACTATAACTTTTAAGATTCGTTTTCTAATTGCTCAACTTTTTCCTACTTGTATGAGGTTTTCATAAAATACTGGAGCAAGTACATGAATATAGGAATAAACAGTAAATGTTCAATTACGAAGAGAAGAAGTGAAGAACAAGGACCTCTCCGGTACTTGCTCCCATTTTGATTCTTCAGCCAACTTTCCTCTTTGGGTACATATTTTCTGTTCTTCCAATGCCTTTTCATCATTTAGCTAACTCTTTTAACAGGCCATTACTAAACCCATTTTGATCTTCTAACCAAGTCAATTAGTTCTAACCCTACATTCTTAATAGTTATTTCACTTAACTATCAAACTTGCCTCTGACCTGCAGGCTGCAACTATCATCCATCCTCCATCTCCAACTTCAACCTCACCACTTTTCACCGGCTGCCGCCACCACTACCAATAAAACACTATTCTGTCCTCACTCTTCAATACCCTCCAAGTTTCCAACAAGTGGCAAACATCGAGGACAAATCACCACTCATGATTACCACGCCAACAAATCAACCTCCCTCCTCTAAATCTGCCAATCACCACTGGATATCCCACCCTTTCATCATCTCGAACTACTCTTCGGCCACTTTCTCTATCTCGCAAAATCAGTCGTCGATTTCATATACGTTCTGATGTTTTACTGGTGATAGTGATGGCATTAGATATAGTAATGATTGACTGTTCGCCGACCAATCTACTCCTTAGAGATCGTGATGTTAGTTAAGATAGATCGTGAGTAGGTAGGAGTGACAGAGGTGGGAAATGGGTGGTGTGTTGATTATGCTTTTTTATATTATATTATGTTTTGTTAAGTTTTAATTATGTCCCACTTTTTCCTTTTTTAGGCTTATAATTTTGTTCACTAAAACTATGCGCGAAATCAAACGGAAGAACATAAGAATTGGTAGGGACTTTAGGGAGTATATATAAGAAGTGTACATAAGAATTATGGGTTCACTATTCACTATTGAATCGTTATAAAAATGGTCAAATCATGAATGGTTTAAGATGAAGGCATTGAAGGATGCAGAAGTAGAGCTAGTAATACTAATACAATTGTATCACAATTGCACCATAGCCCATAATTTCGTTGTAGTAATTAAACAGTTTAAAATGCCAGAAAAAGAGTAGAGATAAAGACACACCTCAAATTCCCTCCCTTTCTTCATTATCTCTCTGTAAGCATTTGGGTCACGTGTTTTGAGTATATTCCATAATATACCTCCACCAAATCTATATCGATTCCCTTCAGCAGTCTTCTGACCTCCACAAGCTTGAATAGCATCCACCTGCAGTTTATAAATTCTACTTATGTGAAGAAGGCCATGAACATCTTTGATGGACAAGGTAAATCACTGAGACACAGAAAGGCCAAGATTATATCTAAGAAAACACTAAAAAGATGTCAACAATTACTTAAATGGATCGGAAAAAGTAGGGAAGATTAAAATACAGCCAAGCATACAATCAACATTCAACAATCACACCACTAGGAGCAAACTTATCCAATGTTTTCTGAAATATAACTAAATGGCAAGAAGATATAACAATAAGCATATAATAAACAATCTTCAAATACAAATAGAGTATCCTGAAAATGACCCCTAAAACCATAAATCACCCTACCCCTATAATGGACCCGAACTTGGCAAGAACCAATTCCCAAACAGGTGCTAACCAAATGGGGATGATGCTGCTTCCGGGTCACTGAATCACATATTTTAATTCTTTTCGATCGGACCTACCCGGGCAGAAAACAATTTGACTCAAACTTCCCTGAAATGACTCATTTGAAAATTAAAAAGAACATACAAACATGCCCCGTGTCGTAGCTAAAATGATCTGAACCTAACCACCGACCCAAATAATCCAATAATAACATGCCCAAAGCAGACCCAAACCTGAAATGAGCCAATCAGAATTAACGAGCCAAAGCCCATATGTACCCAAACTAGCTCGACACATACCTACCCAATTTTCCCATTTGCAAGGTCCGAATTATATAATAACCATAAGGGTGTATTTGAGAAGTTAACTCTAATTACAGTGACATCGTCTGTTTGCAAACAACAAGACTAGTTTCTTAAAAGTAGAAGCAACTGGTCAAAGACCTACATCAGTAGAACAGCGCAGAGTCTATCACGCAGTGGGCATCACAGCCCGGAGTTCTGAACACTGTAAGAAGTAATAGGCTTCCTCAAAAGGCATCTGCAAGGGTTTGGAAACAACATTGTTCATCAGAAACTATAATATGCTTCTAAAAAGTCCATATGGTGCCGCTCCGGAAAAGGATTTGGCAGAAAAGTAATTAGTTGTCGTCTCACCTTTAAGTGGAAGGCCGTATAAGATTTTGCATAGAATGGTCAAAATGGACAATAACATCTCGAGTTCTCAATTTATGTTTGTCAAAGAAGATGAAGACTTGGAGAGGCATATCACTGAGCTTCTTATAACACAATGAAGGGTAATTAGTTGTCGTCTCACCTTTAAGTGGAAGGCCGTGTAAGATTTTGCATCGAATGGTCAAAATGGATAATAACATCTCGAGTTCTCAATTTATGTTTGTCAAAGAAGATGAAGACTTGGAGAGGCATATCACTGAGCTTCTTATAACACAATGAAGGGTAATATCCTAAGCTAGCACCAAAATATAAATTTAGAAAGAAGAAAATTTTCTTATAGAAAGGAAAAAAAACTATGCTCTGATAGTCTGCTGATAATCCTCCGTTAAGAAAAAATATGGCAAATCAATTATATATTATCGTAAAAAGGTACGACATTCAAAATGTCTGCATTCTCAATGATCATTATCAATAGCAAGTACCAACGCGGTTTGGAACAAGGCAAACTTCTTTGACAACAGAGAACAGACATAAAATAAAACTACTTCTGCCACAGATGAATCAGATAGCTACACTGACTCACGGTAAAGTACCAAGACTTGAAAGAGAAAAGATCAGAGTAGATAGGTCTGTAAGGAATACAACAAGGCAAAACTATGGAATCTAAAGTTTGTCTCATTACCTCTGTTACAAGATCACTCAAAGCAGAGGCCCCCAGAATGCCAACAGCTGTATATACCAAATAAGACTTTTTCTCTCTCAACCGCTTACAGACACCAATGACAAACCTGTACAAAGTGAAGAAGGAGAAATAAAAGTAATTAGTACTCTGTGGTTTATCCTTGAGCATCTATAAGAGGACTGAAGGAACCTTGCAAAAGAGATATTTACTAACCAAACAAAGAAATTGTATCCCTCCCTCCCCCTTCCCCCCCTTTCCTTCCAAATTCATTCATCCAAACACACTCCAAGTCCGTCAACTGACATTTCCAACAATCCATGTTAGTTTGACGATCTGTGACGGGTATGTCTCCAACAACAGGGACAAGGATACTTGGGTATGAGCCCAAGAAGATGATTGGAAAACAATATAAGAGCATCAAATAAACCTGCCAGGTAATTTTAATTCTTAAGGAGTGTGATACTTTACAGGATCTTAAGGAGAAGATGGCATTGCAGAAACTCAGATTGTCTTACCCTTAGTTTATAAAAGCATGGGTGCATCTTCTAGACAAGACCAGGTACTGAGACGCACTACTATGGGGTATCCATTATTTTTTCTTCTAGTTCTTATATTATGCCGTTCTCTCCATCACTTTATACCTAAAATTAACTCCTTTACGTGTTAAATTGTTACCCCTTAGCTCTCTTTAATATTTAAAAAAGGGTACTACTAAAGACAATTTTATTTTGGGAATGTAAAATCTGTTTCAGAAAATAGTGCTCCTCATTGTCAAGGGCATATTGCGCATAGGATATGGGTGTTCAAATTGGGGTTCACTGCGATGTGCATTCTCTTAGTTGATAAGATAGGCTATAGTATGTGTCCCGATGGTGTTCAAGTGACTCCTGGGCTTCATGTTCAGTAATTGAGAAGGAGGTTTTCGCTTCAAGTTTTATCATACAGAGTCATCATTCTCTTTTGCCAAATCGGAATTCAGTGGCCTCCCATCATAAGTGATGGACCAGGTTTAAATTTCGTACCTTCCTAGAGACTACAGTCATGTAAACCTTAGTTTCAAAAGGCGCAAAGCGTGCTGATTCACAATTCGCTCAGATTGAGTGAATCTGATTATGCAGCTTAGCACAGAAGTCAAATCGAGCATTGATGAAAAATCGAAAGAAACTAAGAGCAATTCATTGACTTATCGAAAACAGTTAAAAGTTCAAGAAACCCTTGTTAACAAAAGACATTAGAGGCGGAAACAAACCTATCAAGGTCAAAGCGGGTAGGTCCAGGGACAGCTCTTGCATTCTTATTCTTCCGCTTCTTCTTCTTATTCTTCTTCTTATTATTATTTACATCATTTGCATTATGGGTATTTAAATTTCGGAGTTGAGCTTCTAATTCCTTTACATCTCCTTCAATAATCTTACTCGAAAACGGCCTGTCTACAACCTCGCCTTCTTCCACATCAATCATATCCGAATCAAAGCTCGCTTCTTCATCAATAACACCCAATATACGTCCTCCTAATTCCATAATTTCACTGAACAAAAAACCAACCCAATCATTAACCCATCTCGGGGCGACTTAGAGAGACAACCAACAAAGGGAGCGCAAAAATGAAGAATCAGATTGAACAAAACCTAACCCTAATCCTAAGAAAACAAATATTAATATTAAGAACCAAGATTATGGGGAAGTTCACATTTTGATCCGAATAATTGTAAAAACCTGGCGAATTAAACGAGGTACAATTGATTGAAGAAGAGAGTAAAATTGGAGCAACAAATTAGGGTTAGCAAAAAAAAAAGAGGCGAAATCAATACCTTGAAGAGGGAAGACTGCCACCGGCGAGAAGATGAGACGAAGAGTATGACTGTATGAGGCGGTGTGTGAGAAACGGAGAGATTAATAGTTTAGTTTGATATGCCTTTCAAAACTGTTTTGGCAATCCACTCCCAAACCCGTTTCTTATAGTGGAATACGGTTGTTTTCTGGTTCTTATTGTTCACGGGTTGGGTAGTCTTCGGTAGAGTTGGCAAGTCTGACCCGACCCGAAACCGAGCAAATCCAACCCGACAGGACCTGAAAATATTGCGACTCGAAGCCGACCTGAACCAACTTGGTGACGACCCGTAACCCGATTATCAAAACCGTTTGGAGCAAGAAGTTGAGAAGAAGAGTGTGTGTGTGAGAAACGGAGAGATTAATAGTTTAGTTTGAAGCGTTTCAAAACCGCTTTGGCAATCCACTTCCAAATCCGTTTTGGCACATTAGAGAATACGGTTGTTTTTCCGTTCTTAATGTTCACGGGTCAGGTAGTCTTCAGATTGTTGGGATATCCAGGTTGATTTGGGTTAGTTTGAGTTCTTGTATGATTGATTTTTTTACTAATCATAGTGAAGATACCTGTATCGGTCGATACTGGCCGACAAACACACAATGATGATAGAACAATATGAACTACTTAGTTGGCATTGTCATTATTTGAAGCTCATTTTACGACGTAGAATGGCCGTTATTGATGACGTTATTTTTATTAATTTAAATGACAATTAAATTAATGTTTTCAATTAGTAAATTCATTTTATCGTTTTAATTTAAATTTATTTTATTGAAAATAAAATAGTCTTTGATTTGAAAAATCGTTTTGAAAGTTTAATTTGTTTTAAGTACTTGAAAAACTCAAATTTTAAGACGGTTTAATACACGTTTCGGAGCTCGTTTTCAATGCGATTTCGGCACGAATTTCGAAGCAACTTTTCGCCCAATCTCCTCTCCTCCAACCCAGGTTCTATTACTAGCAAACCAAACTCAGGCATGTCTTCTAACCCACTCAAAATATCGTCTTAAACAACCCATGACACGCCCCCAAACTCGTGTTCAACAACCCATTTCACACCCCTCCAATTCGATTCAAACTAAACCCAACTCCTCACCTAGCTTAGCCTACATTCTGGCCCACCAAGCTAGCCCTAACCCCGTGCATATAGTCCACTAAGACCAACAACCAAACTCACCCGAATCCCCCTCGAAACAGCAGCACATACCCGCAGCTATACTCTGTTTTTTAGGTCTGTTCGCACCACTCGAGCCACCCTTCAAGCCACCACTTAACCACCTAGTCACACCCTTTTCCTTGACCTCCAAGCTTCCTATAATTGTACCACCCCCATATATAGAGGTGTCTTACCAAGGACCACCCTATCATATAAGGATGCTACCATCTCGGTTGCCCGAGGTAGTGAACATCAAATGGACAATAAAGGATAACATTATTAAAGTAAAACAAGTTTAAGTGATTATAGCGTTAAACTTTAAAACCAAACTGTCAAAAAGTACAACTGTCAAAGTCTAACAACTACAAAACTCAGCGGAAGCTATGACTGCTAATTACTCAGGGGCATCCCATCCATCCCGGAAGACAGGATCAACAACCAATCTGCAAGACAGCTGCTCACCATTCCCCAATGGATCACAGCAGGTTTAAAAGCAATAATGGGCCAGTCATCCATATACACAACCACAACCAATGCTAGTGCATTGCAAATCAACAACAATAGCTAAGAATTCAATCAACCAATTTGCAACTTTATCAGCCATGTAACACCCCAATTATCCGACCAAGGTAATTAAGGCATTACATCTCGGTTTCCCGAGATTAGTGTTCCAAAAACTTCGATCAAAGAACATTTTATTAATAATAACAAGTTTAGTGATTACATAAACGTAAACAAAAGAATAAAATACAACTCATGGCTACTAACTCTCCTAGCAACTATACTAGTCACGTGACTCGTGAAGCTCGTCCCGTCTCCCGCGTGCTAACCAAACAACCTGTACATAACCTGCTCCCTATATGACCAAAGGATATCATATGGATCGACACAGGTCATCCCAAACAAGATAGGTGACAGACACACAAACGTCAGTTTCAATAAACAATATGCAATACGACTCAAGTGTGTGAATATGCAACATGACTACCATATGAACGAGATATCATCAACCAATCATCATCCCGGCACCAGGATACGCCCAGTCATGCCTACAACCACATAAGGTACTCCGAACATGTCGGTGGTACCGGGCCCGAGAGCGACTCGGATCCCCTGCCAGACGTCGTGTCTCACCCACACGAGTCCCTCCAAACTCAAGCCATTAATGTGCACATCCCTCTTGGAGTGGGAAACTCCAAGAGGCGGCCTAAGCGGAAGACGATCTCCCAATCGTCCTCCGTCTCCACAACAACCATATTACCATCACCAATCCTCCATTATACAATACAACCAACATTGTACCACAATACATTATTATCACCCTAATCACCTCATAATCACATAATTAGCGACTAAAATGTTATAATGCAACTAATCTAATTACATGAGACTAATTACATAATTAACAACCAAACATGCAATGACCCAAATATTGAAACCGAGTAGGATAAACCTACCTTTTAGCATACTCCATAAGTTAATCCAAGATAACAATAATCCATCTCATAAACCTCTTCATCCTATAATAAACACATAATAACTATCACTACTAATTACTATAACAATAACAATACTAATTAGCCCTTTGATTACTCCTAATATTAACAATACCTACTAATTAAACTACCTATGAAAACCCCCAAATTCTAGGGTTCATAAAATAAGAGCGGGTAAAAGGATGTAAACTCAACTTACCATATAAAATAGGTGAAAGGTAGAGAGGAAGGTGTAGGATCTCCATTTCCTTGCTTAACTTCCATGAGACATACTTAAGAAAGGTTCTAGAGCTATTTGGGAGGATTTTTAGAGAGAAAGGAATAAGGTAAAGGTGAAGAAATAAGGAGGAAATCTGAAAAGTTGAGAGAAAGAGATAAGGCTTTCACGCGGATTCTAGTCGAAAGCGACATGCACTCGGTCGAGTGAGAGGTCCAGTCGATCGAGTGACACACCACTCGGTCGAGTGAACCATCCACTCGATCGAGTGGCACGTTTCCAGAAGCTGGACAAACAAGATCAAAGATCACTCGATCGAGTGTCACTCGATCGAGTCAAAAGACACTCGATCGAGTAGACGGAAACTCGATCGAGTTCGTGCTGTTCTCAACACTGACCAACTTTCGTAAAACAATCACATCTCACTCGTTACTTGGTCATTTTGGACGTGTGACCTACCGTTGGAATTGTAAGAGAACAAGCTATCCCCTCCACTTGGAATCACATCAAAATAATGTCTAGAACTCAAGTTATGACAGTTTTAAGACGACCCTTCTATAGACGGGCATGATAACAACTCCACTAAGTCTAGTAAAGGTTATACTCGATCCACTAGACCGAGTACTAAGTCGAGTGAATTCTAAAGTTCGGGTTATTACAATCTTCCCTCCTTAAAAGAAATTCGTCCTCGAAGTTCACATCACTTTCTCTTTTCCTCAAGTCTCATTAGGTCTCACCACCGACTCTCATGCACTCTCTCGCACCTCACATGTCTATCAATCGTATACATTCTTTCTAAACATTACACTCATCCCAAAGTTCTTCACTTAATTTTTCACATTTTTTACTTTCTCTTTCCTTAATCTTCCGAATTAGTAAATCTACTCCCCTTAGAAGAGAACTTCGTCCCGAAGTTCGACTATCAAACCTCAAAATGTGGTCTCATTCGCTCGTTACTAATTCCATCAATGACTATGTTCTAGGTTCAACAAACTCTCTTACCCATTGCAAATCAATTATCAAGCTTCACATCGTCCTATGTCACTGCTATAATCCCAATCTAGAAACCTTGTTCCCCCTTACCCGAGACTCCTAAAGGTCAAGCGCCAGGTGAAAGCCACGGTATCAAACTATACTTCCATAAATACTCCAAATCACGTGGATTATATGTATACGTATCTATCACGGGGTATAACTCAATTATTACTACGTACGTATATATATCACGTCAAATCTCATACCTTCACATGTATACACATCAACCACGATAATGCGGACTCTAAGAAACAATCAAACAACGCAAAATTACTCGTTATGACTCAACCATGCTCGACATTCCCATATCCGGACATTATGCCACGCATATACCGCGTCAAATCCACCACATGATCACACATGCGTTTTCCATATCCGTTCCCCGTTACTCATCAACACTTCCGCTTATACGGAAGACCAAAACACTATCATGCAATGACCATATGTGACACATAACTCGCATGTTTGATCTTACTAAAACAAAATCACGTCAACTAACACACATCAAACAAGATTATCATGTCGTTTTTGTCGCTAACCAACTCATGTCAACTCACGATTTCCATTTTCTTGCAAAATGCCACATAGGTGATCAAACGTAAACAGTTCACAAGATCTCATCCATAGGAGTCAACATATTCATCTAAACACTAGCCAAATAATATAAATCGTGATATAAGGGTACACACCCAATATTAGGTCGAGCATAGACAAAACAAGGGTCAAAGCGGGCTACTCGGTCGACTATAGGAGGCTACTCAGCCGAGTAGGCGGCCACTCGGTCGAGTGAATGGTGAACTCGGTCGAGTGTCACCTAGGCAAAAGGTATTCACTCTAAAACTCGCTTCAAAACTTTCCTATTTCGTCACACAAATGCTAATAGACGAACTCATGGCCCTGATGCCATCATTCTAGCTCCTCAAATGGACACTACAACAAGATCACAATGTACACTCTTGGCGCTTCACATGACGATTAGGAGGCATTTTTACAAACATCTATACTATCGCAATTAAGTCAAAAACTCACCAATTACTCTCACTCGACATGTCTACACACTTATTAAACGGTTACTCTATATAACACATTGGTCAAGTACCTCAATTGCTTTCTCACTACTCCTGATGCGTGCATTTTATATAGACTTTACGGTCCAATTTAGCACGCATTTCTATGTCATTTAGGTGATATTATGTCACTTTATACCCCGAATATGCTACTTTGTGCTTCTATTGCTATTTTGCAGGAATATGATGATAAGTAGCGGAAACCAAGCCTAAACCGTCCCAAGTACACACATTTGGGAAGATGGAAGAGCGGATCACACATGCATTTGGAAGCGCGAAACCGTCCCACAATCAAGTTAACAGGCCAAGTTGTAGACCGAGCACGAACTAGTAGAAGTAAGGGAGCTTGGCGAGCAAAGGAAGAGCTTCAAGCCGCTAGTACCTACTTTGGAGAGCCATATCTCGAGTTCTACAACAGATAATCAAGTAATTCCAATTGGAGGTGAAATATTATCCTCTTAGCTTTCCAACGCCATAAAAATCTCTTGATTCCGATAAGTAACGAAGAAATGGCGGCCGTTTCAAGTTCAGTGCGCGAAGCAGGAATTACGCGCTGAGAAGTGTTCGATCGAGAACTTCTTCTGTTCGATCGAGAGCCTATTGTGGTCGATCCAGAGCCTATTGTGGTCGATCGAGTACTATTGTCGTCGATCAAGTGATATGTTTGAATAATAATCGATCGAGAGCTTATTGTTCTCGATCGAGTAGTCTTGAGTCATGGGCTTTAGGTCCGTGACAATTAGATTTAATTACGCATTAGGTTAATTTCCGCTGTAGTTTTATTATAAATAACATGATTAGGTCTCTAATCAGATTATGCACTCTTAGAGGGGATCTATTCCCTGTTACT
>JAGPOY010002991.1:10675-24491 GCA_018983105.1 Silene uniflora
TGACAAAAAAAAAATTATTAAAGGTGGTGTTTGACAAACTTTTTTTTTAAAGGTAGTGTTTGGAAGAAAAAGTTTTTTAAAGGTTGTGTTTGACAAAAAACCCAAAAAATAACACAAACAAACGACCCGAACAAAACCGGAAATCCAAAAAAAAAAAAAAACTAAAATCGCAAAAACCCGTGATTTCACGGGTGCCAAAACTAGTTTTCTCTTATATATTGGAAGAAAAGTGGAAGATTCTTCTTACATATAAATAGTGTCAGACAAGCAAATGTGAGTGTTAGATTTAAAGAGAGGGAGTAATATATTTGACTCGTTTTTAATTTAAAATGGATATGGCTATCTAAAGATAACATATCAACAATTCAGAATGCATTAAATAGTCAAAAACTATCTTGGTGCAACGTATTTACAACATAACCTAACCTTTGACTTTCCAACTTTATAACATAATTTTCTTCTATTACTATACTTTTTTCAGACTAAATAATCTACCTGCCCATTTTTTTTATTTGTTTATCATAGAATTTTATTGTTTAATTGTTTTTTAGTAAAATGGAGCCAGAGATTGATTGGGATAATGTAGGATTTGGCATAAAGAAGACGGATTACATGTTTGTTATGAAATGTTCAAATGGCGATAATGAGTTTAAACAAGAAGGTGAAATTAAGCCATATGCAAATATTGAGTTGAATCCTGCTGCTGGTGTTTTGAATTATGGCCAGGTTCGTTACTTACTCGTATTTTTTAGAGTAATTAATTATAGGTAAACAATTTATTTCTATTTTTCAAGAATTACTTACAATAGTTGGTTTTTGTTGTGACGGGTCACAAATCTTGACAGAAGAAATGTAACCATTTTATGATTAGAATTTAGAAGTACTAATTCACAAATTCGTATTTATCTGTATATTTTATCATAAAATAATCATATTTTTTTGTCTCAAATGAGAATTTGTATAAATTTAAACCAATGAATAATACAGTCCTCATCTGAATCATTAGTTTTCTTATTTATGAATGATATAATTTAATAAACTTTTAAACAAATGATTGATAAAAAGGGAGTAGTACCAAATCATAATTGTGTCCTTATAGGCATATAGACATATAGTACTCTGTATTTGTTACTCGAATGATAGTATTTTACATGTGGTGTAGCTAATTGTTATCACAAATTTCCGTCTTAGACAATAAAACGTGACAAATAGAAGAATGAGACAAAAAGTAGAATGTTTAGGGAATGACAAACTATATCTATTGGGTAGTATTCGACCTGTTAATCTATTATACACTTAAGACGACTATGATCATATGGCCATGACCGTCGACCAATTAAAATGTAATAGGGTCTGTTGGAAGGAATGAAGGCATACAGAAGAGAAGACGGAAAGATAGTGTTGTTCCGACCTGAACAAAATGCGTTAAGAATGAAAGACGGGGCTGATAGAATGTGCAT
The DNA here is from genome assembly GCA_018983105.1 of Silene uniflora. NCBI lineage: Eukaryota > Viridiplantae > Streptophyta > Magnoliopsida > Caryophyllales > Caryophyllaceae > Silene > Silene uniflora. The sequence continues at coordinate 12,136 of JAGPOY010002991.1, forward strand.
GCCTTGCCCTTCTGTTGCTCAATTTGTCGATGCTGTCAAACAGTCTGCTCTTGCTAACCAGCGTTGGGTATGTTTTTATCATATGCAAGCGATTGTAGATGTCCGTCTAATTCAAGACTTCCGTGTATGAACTGACACGACTTTGTTGAGTTGAAACAGATTCCTCCAGCAGGAAAGGGAGCCTTGTACCTAAGACCGTTGATTCTAGGAACAGGACCGATCCTTGGACTAACGCAGGCACCAGAATACACATTCCTCATCTACACTACTCCTGTCGGCAACTATTTGAAAGTCTGCATCCTCCTTCTCATACACCAATGCCTTCAGTCTATATTTCGGACTAATTTATCTTTTTCTAATACTCATTAATTTTTATCAGGACGGAGTAAACTCCGAGTTCAACTTGTACATTCAGGATGAATATGATCGTGCTTCAACTGGTGGCACCGGTGGTATCAAATCGATTACCAACTATGGGCCGGTAACAATGGCAGATGATTCTTATATTTCTTATTCTATTTTAAGCCTTGTAAACTAAACAATCATGAAATTTAATTTCAGGTTTTGAGACCGTTAACTAAAGCGAGGGCCGAAGGATTTACTGATGTGCTATATCTTGATTCTGCTAGCAGAAAATATGTCGAAGAAGTCTCTACTTGTAACATATTTGTAGTAAAGGTGATAAAAATACTCTTAAAATTCTTTCGGTTTGGACTTAATTTTTCCGAAACAAATACACCAGTGATTACGCTTTGTTGTTCCCAATTACAGAACAATATAATCTCAACTCCCCCAATAAAAGGAACAGTTCTCCCAGGTATAACAAGGAAAAGCATCATTGAAATCGCCCGTGATCAGAGATATCAGGTAAGTCGTTATTTGAGACAAATAACATTATGTCATTCAGTAGGTATTTGAGTTAACCGGTGAATCCAACAGGTTGAAGAAAGGCTAATTGAAGTGGAGGAATTGTTTGAGGCCGATGAAGCTTTCTGCACCGGAACTGCTGTTATAGTTGTCCCAGTGGGTAGCATTACGTACCAAGGCAAACGGTACGTATTTCTGTTTTTCCACTCGCAGTTGAGTCAGAGTAACGAAGCGTAGAGCCTGATGCAATTTTTGTGATTCTATAATTGCAGGATACAATACAAAACAGATAACAATTCAGTGTGCAATAAGCTGTTCTCCTCGTATGTGGCTATCATAAACGGTGAGATCGAAGACAGTAAGGGTTGGATTACTGAAATTAACTAAAAGACTTTCGAGTCTCGATAGTGTTGTAGTGCTCAAACTGTGATATGCATAATAAACTAGCTCATGTATTTTTCTTTTTTAAACATTCTACTGTTTTCAAATTCTAAAATGTTCGGTAATTTCCTTTTGATTCGTACATTGAATTTCGCTTGATTGAATCCGTAACTATGTTACTTCGGCCTTTCATATCAGACGATTAAACTATGAATAATAGGTTAATGCGCATTGCTCAGAGTTCTGAAGTGCATTAAGCAAGCGTAGAGACGACCTTACACGAAATACATAGGATTAATGACAAGTTCAGTAAGGATTACGTGTAATTATTTAAGCTGTAGACGTAGTGTCATATGGTGGTCCGATTATCCTAAAGCGACCCAAACTAAATCATAGGAAGGCAGGAGATGGCAAACGGCATCACCCGGCTTGCCCTTGAGTATCTTGAAAACCAGTCTGTTACGGCTCCATGATGTCGTATCATCGTGACAAACTGCAAACATATTGGCATATTTGCGATGATCTTCATTTAAATCAGTCAATGATAAGGAAAACACAGTGGATTTTCCGAGTTGGTGACAGTAGAACCCGACATACTGGGCTTTATGGCATATGACGGCCTGCCCATATGCAGCTATTTTCTTGATCCCAGCAATGGTGGAGATGTTCATTTCAGGCGCAGCGGATGAAACAAGCCTGTTCTTTCCGAGCTTGCCCGTCACCTTCTTAGATATGTCTTGGTAGGACGACGAACACAACTTAAACTCTTTTTCTTGAGATTGGTGCTCACAAACTGATCTAATCGATGATTCTTGGGTAGATGAGGGTGCTGCGAAAAAAGGGCACACAATTGCGCCTTTCTTCAAGTTTTCTTTTTTCAGATAGACACTACAGTATGAAGCGCTATCTTTGTATTTAGGCTCACTTTTGTAAAAGGTCTTGCTGTCGAGCTGAATGGGATTGTCATTAGTGGATTTTGAGGGATGGACAGTGGTGTCGAGACGAGGAGGTTTAGGCTTGCTACTAAAGGTTTGGCTGTCAATCGGAATGACATTGATATCCGATGATTTTGGGTGGCGGACATTGGAATCGAGAAGTGGAGATATAGGCTTGTGGTTGAAGAAAGTTTGGCTGTCAATATGAACGGCAGTCAAACCAGAGGGTTTTCGGTGTTTGACAGCGACTGAAAAGGCTTTGCCATGAGGAGGTTCAGGCTCGCTGTTAAAGAAGGTTTGGCTGTCCATGGGAATGACCGTCAGATCAGATAACTTTCGGTTGTCAACATGAGTCGGTTTTGTTTCACCAGTAAAGAAAGTATGACTGTCGATAGGAATGACTGTCATAGCATCAAAATGTGGAGGTTTGGCCTCGCTGTCAAAGAACGTTTGGCTGTCCACCGGAATGACAGTCGGAACATCAGATTTTGAGTGGTGAACAATGGCAGGACTGGGAGCTAAGGCTTTATGCTCGTTATTGAAGAATGTTTGGCTATCGACTGAAATGACATTAAGATCAGAGGACTTTGGGTGTCGGCCATACGTTTTAGTCTGGCCGTCAAAGAAACTTTGGCTGTCGATAGGAATGACTGTCAAAGCTGAGTTCAAGGAGAAGAGGCAAAGTAAGAGAAAGATTATCATTTTCTTTTGTTTGCGAACTGCAAGAAAGATTTTTGAATGATGAATACGGTTAACCATCAAGAGTATTTATAGATGTCGAAAAAGAAAGCGAAACCTTGTCATAAAGCCGAAAAAAGGATTACGAATTAATGTAATCGTGCGTTGCATATAATTGTTCATCAACAAATATTTTGCTTGTTATCGTCTAAGGTTTTGTTGAATTAGAGAACCATGTCTAGAGTATTCCCCCCGTCACAATCATTTGTTTATCGTTTATACCGATAAAGAAAGCAAGGAAGCTAGCTGGTATGAACAAGAGAGCGATGTATAACAATATTTAGAGATTGTCATTTTGCTTGATTATGGACTTTAGCATTTCAATGTTTATTTAGACTAAGCTATATTAGGAGACTAGTGTGTTGTCCGTGCGTTGCACGGATTCTAAAATAATTAACTAACTGTATGATGTGTATGGTCGTTTTAGCATTTACCGTGTACATGAGACTGTAGAACAATTGTAATGCTTAATAACTTGATTAACGATCATAATTGCTTCAACATGTGATTTTATTAGCTAAATTAATTAATTGACACTTGGATAACCCTTTTTTATATGGTAGTTTGAGAGATTTTGGTAAAACAAAACAAAAAGGAAGGACAATTATTTGATCTTTGTATCTAAATAAGATAAATGACTAATATAAATGCAGTACCCTCTTATGCCTCTTTGATCCTTTTTTTGGACCTCTTTTCCGCACACCCCAGCCATGTAATTGATGTCCTTTATTATTGTCAATAGCTCTTGGAACGTTTCTGACAATGAGTTTAATTTGTGATATTTCTTTTATCATCAAAATATTCTTGTTACTCATTGACTGTTATATTAGGTCTCAGTGCTCCTTTAAAAGTTTCTCCTTAGGCTTCTCTCATCCTAAAGAGTGATTTTACCCTTACTGTTTGACATGGCAAAACTGACCTGATCCGAATAACTCGGACCAAATTGACCCGACCCTATTTAACCCAATCAGAATGTTTATTATCGCAAATTGAGCTATATCCTCAAATAACTTGAAAACAACCTACCCGGAGATGACCCAAATCAGATATGACCTGACCAGACTCGAATTATTGCAAACCCGAACCCAAATTAACCTAACCCGAATCCAACCCCATTGTAGTAATGTGAAATTTAGATAGAAGGGAAGGACAAGTGAAACACTTTTATATGTGTATAATCACAATCCAATTATACCTTATATCTATATATATTCTAAATTTTAATATTGTTATTTATTTTCGGTGGTGAACCTAGGAATTGAAGTAAGCGAGGACAAAAATTTTCAACGGGGGCAAAAGAGTAATATTATAAAGTGACCTCTAAAAATTTCGAAATTTCCAAACTTGGGATGAACATTTTGTGAAATTGTCTTCGATACTATCGTAGAAAATTGTTTTATCTATTAGTACTCGACTACTCGCCACTTGAGATGAAAATGACATTAAATTCGTTTTAATCTTTTGATGCTTGAAATATGTTCTTAGCAATTGTAATTTTATAGCACGACTTACTTTTGTAAAGTTATATACACGAATTTCACATGAATTATTAATTTTAATATATATGACATTTTTATATTCATAAGCTTTTTTTTAGAATATGCACCTTAATACTCAGTGAAAATTACAATAATATATTGAAATATTACTATTACATCACGAGCCCTTACTAACTTATTACAAAAATTATATGTCAAATATGTCGCTGTTAAGATCTTCTAACTCGACCCGTGACCCGTATAACTCCACTTTTATTTATTCTCTTCACCTAATTATACTATCCCATTTTTTTTTGAAAATAAATTATCTCAATTTTTTAATTAATCCTAAACTGATTGGTTACTTTCCTAAATATATATACTCCACCGTAAATAAAGTATTAATTAAGATATTATATATTGTGTCTATGTAAGTACTTCCCATGTATTAGTTATTTTTTCTTTTCAATTCATTCAAAACTAAATGTTGAATTTCATAAACATCTATACGCCATAGGAAAAATAATTTATAGATACCAAATACCGTTTAGTTAAGTAAACCCCTGCCATTTATTGTCATCGTTAAACTATAGTTTCTGACATTTTTTGTCATCCTAATTAACTTTAATAGATAATACTATCGAAGGAGATTGCTCGATCTATCAGTACTTAACACTTAAGATAAAAATGACATTAAATTTATTTTAATCTTGTCATGTTTGAAATATGTTCAGAGCAATTTTAATTTTATTGCACGACTTATTTTTGTAAAGTTATGCATACAAAATTAACTTGATGTGAATGTGTAATTTTAATATGACTTTTTCATATTCATAAGTTTTTTTTAGAATATGCAAATAAACATGGTCAATATTATAATAATATATTGAAATATTGCTAATTTTATTACATGAGGACCTACTAACTTATTGCAAAAAGTATATGTCAAATATGTCGTTGTTAAGACTTTCTAACTTGATCCGTGACCTTTAAAACTCACTCTTAATTACTCCCTTCACCTTAATTACATTATCCCAAGTTTTTGAAATACATTCTCTCATTTTTTTAATTAATCCTAAACTAATTATTGACTTTCCTAAATATATATAATCCATAGTAAACAAAAAATTAAGATATTATATAAAGTCTATGTAAGTACCTCCCTTGTCTAATTTTTTTTTTTCGGTTTATTCAAATATAATTGTTGAATTTCCAAAATATATTACTCCATAGTAAAAAAAAAAAAGAAGTTTATAGATACCAAATAATGTTTATTTAAGTTAACCCCTGCCATTTTTTGTCATCGTTAAACAATAGTTCTTGACATTTATCGTCACGTTTCTACACCTAGTGATCTTATCATCCGTCTACTTATCTTTTCTCTTGTGTCATTCTAATAGGAAAATTGTAAATAATATTTAATTTTGTAATTCTAATAGAAAATTTTTAAATAATTCATTATTTCCTAATCTTAATAGAAAAATCATAAAAAATTAATTTTAATTTTCTAATTCTAATAGAAAATTTGTACATAATTAATTATTTCCTAATCTTAATAGAAAAATCATAAATAATTAATTTTAATTTTCTAATTCTAATCATAAAATTATAATTAATTAATTATCTTCTAATTCTAATAGGAAATTGTAAATAATTTAATAATTATATTAAGTATTTTAAAAAAGTTGTAGACTTAATTGTAAATAATATTTTAATTTTTTAATTATGATAGAAAATTTTTATAATTATTTCCTAATCTTAATAGAAAAATCATAAATAATTAATTTTAATTTTCTAATTCTAATAGGAAAATTGTAATTAATTAATTATCTTCTAATTCTAATAGGAAAATTGTAAATAATTAATTTAATTATATTAAGTGTTTTAAAAAAGTTGGAGACTACCACGTCGCTCGAAAAAAGCTAATTAATTATCTTCTAATTCTAATAGGAAAATTGTAAATAATTAATTTAATTATATTAAGTGTTTTAAAAAAGTTGGAGACTACCACGTCGCTCGAAAAAAGCTTCAAATATATATTTACATTGATTTATGCTTTTTTGGTTTTCTTTTAGTGCTCCTCTTGCTTGCTATCTAACATTAAAGAAGACTAGGGTTCATATGAAGACATCTATTATTATCTGGCATACACGCGTAGCGGAAACTAATACGATTCTGGATACGAGCTAGTTTGAGAGGGCTTTGGGTTGTGAGTAATTGAGTTAGAATAACATTAGTTAAGTCGAAATAAAACTAGTCATAGCTCATAAGATTAGATTTAATTAGTTTTTACAAGTTGTTAGATTACTTTTCGAATTAGATTAGAGTCTTATTGGTTAAGAGGACGATATCTATTTAAAGGAAGGTTCAAGGTTGTATGTTATTTTATTTAGTCAAGTTTAATAAAATTTTAGGAACGATCAATTGGATTTAAGTTAAGCTTCGTTCGAGATATACGTTTATTTCGAGCAAATATCCCCATATAATCAAACTCGTTACTCGTCCCTTGATATCACGAGTCACGAGTTCAATCCTCACTACTATCACCATTCATTTATTTAAATCGCTTCCACATTCGTATAAAAAACTGAACCAAATACATGATTTTCTCATGAATATGGGATGTCAAGAGAAAGAGGAATGGGAATGCGTTGGGGATCTAAGGGCATTAGCAATAGACAAAACCCCAAATGAGGTTTGTCTAATGCCACATCACTCAATAAACAAACCTCTCTAACAACAAACCTCAATACAACAATAGACAAACCTCTTAAATATAGACAAACCTCATAAAATTATACCACATGTGTCCACTATCACTCACAACCAAAAACACAAACCTGTATATAATAGTGTAACCATTCTCATCAATGAACCTCAAACCCCATTCCCAACCATAGAGAAGTTTGTCAACAAACCTCTAAAAAGTACACAAACTTTTGTTGACAAACCTGAGGTTTGGGTAAATATCAGTTTAGGTGCCAAAGGTTTGAGCAACTCCAATTTGGGTGCCTAAGGTTTAATTGCATTTGCAATTTGGGTATCTAAGCTTTTGGTAGTTCAATTTAGGATGCCCAAGATTTATTTATGCTATCATTTTGGGTACCTTTAATTAAAAAATATTTTTCCTTTTCATAATATTAATGTGGAAAGATATTTTTTATATTAACGTTTAAAAAAAATTATTCTTAGAAACTAAAACCGTGATAAAAATCATGTTACAAGCCACTTAATATTTATTTAATACTTGTATTTATTATTATAATTGAATTGAAAATAAAATAAATAAATAAATTATCTTTGTTTTTAGTTGTAACCAATTTTTAAAAATATCGACAAACTAAGTCTATTTTTAATAACTTAATAGTTTTTATATATTTGTTGGGTTTTAAAAAGTAAGATTATAATTTATTTGACATTCTAACAAATGTTAAATTCCAAAAAAAAAAATGTAATTCTTAGTTTGTTGTATTTTACTTAATATTTTAAAAGCAATGTTTAATTAGATTTTACGAACAAAACAACAATAAGTTAGCACCACATTTTTTTACTTAATTTGTTACTCTTCTTAAAAATCTTGTAAACTTAGTAACGAATGTTGATTAAATATCTAGCTAACCATAGCATGAATTTTTAGTTTTAAAAAAACGATTTAATTATGTATAATTACATTTTCATATTAATATAATATCATAAAAAGACAAGTGAATTTTTAATTAAAGATATCTAAAATGATACTAAATAAAAACCTTAGGTACCCTAAATGTAACTAATCAAACCCTAGGCACCCAAAGTGAAAATACTTTTAAACTAGGCACCCAAACTGGAATTACTTAAACCCCAAGCACCCAGATTGGAATTTAGTCAACCTTAAATACCCTTTTTGGAAATTTTCCTATAAAGAAAGAACCGTCTTCCACTCAGGAGGCATTTAGGCCCATCAAACAATGAGAATACAAAATAATACGGAGTAGGTCTCTATAGATATTAGCCCATTTTTTTTAGATTTTATGATCCAAAAACTTTAGACCCGGCCAAAACAACCTGGCCCGATTCAAATGATCTGGCCCAAACAACCCAACCCGGAACAACACCCGAACTTTAGACCAGAAGTGAAATTGACCCGACACAATATTACCAGATTTGAATTTTTATTGTTGTAAAATGATTATCATCCATAACTTTTTTAATCATACATATATTAATCCTCTAAGTAACAGCTTAGACGTCATTGTGATAATTAAGAGTTGCTGATATGTCAATTCCTCCTTGATTAGAGATAATATTAGTAAAAAGTTATGTACTAAAATAGGATGATTTTTAATTAGGCAACAACATATTATATTGACAAAATAATTAATTTGTTTCCATAATCTATTACTACACATCTACACTTCTTAACATTAGTTTCAAATTCAATTGTCAAATAGGGATAATAGTTACCAAAACTAATATGATCATTTGATTTATTTATGGAAAAAATTGTTCATAAAACTAGCAATATGTCATACGCAATTCAACTTAGAATCGTCTTTTCAAACTGGCATCGTCATAAAATAACTACGTTGTACCTAAAGATAATATCATTACAAAAAAAAAAAATAAACTTAAAAATATAATATAGTTACGTATGAAGTTACAAAAATAACAAACCGTTTGAACTTCTAATTTTTTTCCAGAAGAATTTTTTATATTCCTATAACAGTTTGATCTATCAAAGTATAATAATCAAATATATAGTACATTGGAAAAATATACGTTATTAAAGAATAAGACTGATAGACCTGTCAAACGGGCCAGGTCAGAATACGGGTTAGATCAGATATGTGTCGGGTCTTGGGCTGGATAAAGTCAGGTCAGAATACGGGTCAAACAAAAATTTATGACGTCTTTTATTTTCCATTTTTCAGCCGAAAAACGTATTTTTATTTCAAATATTAATTACATGGTACTTACTACTTATACTAAAATATTATTAAAATAAGATTATTTTATTATTAAATGATATCAAAAAAATTCATATTTTAATAAAATTCTTGAATTATCTGTGACCTAATAAGTCAGTCCGTTCGGGTTGGGTTTTGACCCTAAATTAATGAGTCATTTAAGGTTTGAGTTAAATGGGTCGCGGGTTGAGATTTTATGGGTCATGACCCTGAAAAAAAAGCAGATCAGGTGGGTTGGGTTTCCAAGTAGGGTCAGAATCTAACAGTTCTAGGTGTTGGTCCTAAATTAGCAAGTTGTTTTGTTGTAACTTAGTCTTGAGTAGAGGGTCAAGATTTAAGGATTTATGATCATGAAAAAGCGGTTTAGGTTCAGACAGATTTGCAATTCTGGTCAAATTGACAGATCTGCATTATACTATGTAGACTAATAATATTTAGTTATTTTTTGTTAATGGGGAAGATCAAACTTTAAATTTTATTTATTTATTTATTGTACAAAGTACAAGTGTACAACATTAGTCGCAAAATTGTTATTTGCGTCATTTAATACTTCCTCCATTTTTTTACATTCTCATTTACCTTGTTATGGTATCTAAGACAGAACTTTGACCATATTTCTTTTTGTCGAAAAAAATATTTAGCAAAAGATATTTTGATAATAAGTAAATATTTTATTTTCATCTTATTTACATTAAGGCCAGAAACTTTGACTTCCAAAAAGCAAATGAACAGATACAAAAAAATAAAAGTAAATATCAACAAATTTTAAAACAGACCGTAAATTTTAATAATAGTTGATTCGCTTAAGATCCGACCAAGTTGACTCATATACACGTAGACCCACATAATTATTATTTATCCAACAATACGACCTTCCAAAGTTTGACTCATTAAGTCACGTATTATTAGATGATTTTTTTTTTTTTTGAGAAGCATTATTAGATGATTTTTGGTTTTGTATAATTGTGATTAGGGAGACAAATTAGCGAAGTTTAAGATCCGAGTGTCATTTATAATTGACAACTATTTGGTGTTGTCTCCTATGCACATGAACATCTTGGATCGTATCACCCCATAACCAAAAAATAAATAAACAATTACTCTATAACAATTTAAAAAACAAGTCTCACAAGATGACATCCGATTTGTATTCGGTGAGATATAGAAGATATTACGGTATATATCGTACTATACCATGTTTGGGCATAATTTGCATGCCCGGCCCACTAACATTAGACCCATCGGTGAAAGAGAAAAGGCCCAACACTCCATCATGCCATATTGGGCCGAGTAAAGAAAGAAGCCAAATACCCATCAACAGAGAAGGACGAGCGAGCTGTGGATCAAGCGAGCAGGAGTCGGCGCCCTAAGGCCCAGCAAGCAGCGAGCAGCCCATCAAGGGCTCGGCATCATGCGTGGAGGCGCCTCGAGAAGACTTGGAGGGAAAGCCAACTAAACCCTACTAGGGTTTAGTCCCTATATAAGAAGACGAGGAGGGAACGTGGAGATTCATTCAATTCCATACGCATACACACACGAAACCCTAGCAATTGTACTAGCAACAAACAATCCTCTCGCTCGTTGTACTCGTTCCCATTACAAAAAGCTAGTGCAATCTTTGGAAGGTACTGTCCTTCCCGCGGTCGTTTCCCACATTGGGTTTTCCGCGTCACCAAAGGCCTCGTGTTGTTTATTATTTCGTTCTCTTTACGTATTATTGTGCATTGAATAACGCATAACACCTCTTTGACCCAAATCACTAAAAATAACCAAAACAGTTTGGCGCCCACCGTGGGGCATAGTGGTCGTCATCGTTATTCAACAAGTTTAGAAATGGAAAAAGACATCCAAACTTCGCCAGCAACCGGATCTGGAGGACTCCAGGTCAACACAACAAAAGGAGAGACAACGGGGTCAGGGCAGAAATATACCAGGGTCATAACCCCGGTCCCGCAGCCGAAGAGCAGTGGCGGTGGGCATCAGCAGAAAACTCTTCCACCTCCAAACGCTGCCCAAACTCTGCTGGACAGCATGGAAGAGTTGACTAGAGTAGTTAAAGACATGCGGGAAAAGCAGGAGAGGGCAGACAACCAAGCTGTGTTGAGAGATTTGGATCTCAGGGCAGAGCTGGACCTGGTAAGGCAAGAAGCTCGCCTGACAGCAGATAAAGGGAAAGGTTTGGCCACAGCAGATAAGGGAAATCAAATCAGAACCATCCCTTCTGAATTGGTGACCAGGCTGGACCTGAAGGGAACCACGACGGATAGAAGAGTAACCCCTCGAGGGCTAGGATATCTCAGCAATTGGCAGTCGGCAGGCGATACAACGCCGATGTCAGGCAACCTAGTTGTTAGTCATCCTATTCTGCCTAACAGCATCTCTAGTGCAGGTCAGGTGCCCCAGGCAATCAGGGAGCAACCCGGAGTGCAGGAGTAGTGCCCCCCACGGATGACGACGGTAGCCAGTCCGTACAACGGTTATCCGAGCGTGGAAGCACCAGTAGCAGGAGGATGGACCCCAGTGATGCCAGGAGGCAGCAGCCAGGGAAGCCAGCCAGCAGGCGGCTTAACCATGCGGCATTACTTGGAGTTGAAGGAAATGATGAGCAGGGTCCTAGGGATGCCGCCTCCACTCGAAAAGGCTGCACTTGACAGCTATGCCGATTCCCCATTCATAGACGCGATATCCGTTGTTGGACCATATGAGTTCACATATGTTAAGAGTTTTGATAATGACTACGTCTATGTTTACATGTTATATTCTTGTGCTCGTAATCGTTTGTTTAGTCTATGTATAGAATAAACAAAGGCTACACTTCAAGCTACGATTTGTGAAGATCAAAATGGACATCGATATACAAGAAATGAAGGACGTATAGATTCGATGGAAGATTACAAATGATGTAACAAGCTTGTATTATGTCATTGAAGAATACTTAAAGCGTCACGAGAAAACCGTAACAAGTTTCAAGTGATGATCACTCAAGCAAAGACTCGATCAAGTCTATAAAC
>JAGPOY010002992.1:3391-17206 GCA_018983105.1 Silene uniflora
AATTTCACCTTGATTTAATTTTTTTTCAATGCGATTATAGAATTCATTTAGAACACGATCCACTCGATGAGCCTCCAATTCCTGTGCATAATCAAAATACCGTAGTATATCACATATCTATAAATCATAAATATAAATGTCATCATAAAAGAATCAAGTTAGAATGAAACACGTACCTCCAACATATTACTAAGTATGATCTCTCCATCCTCTTTATAAACCTTGAGTAGTTTAAAAAAAGTGGTCAATTTCATCGTCAGTAAGGTTGTCTTCTCCGTAGCCCGAACTGAAAATGGTTGTGGTAGCTGACTAATGACTCCAAGCTCCCCACAAATAGAAAGTGATGTCCCTTCGAGGCTATCTGGTATATCTCGGACCATTTTTCCGTTCAAGAGAATCCAAAAAATTCTCCGGAAATTCATTTTCAAGAATCACCATTTCATTTGGGCAGAAAGTCTGACACTCCATTTCAGCCACCTGAAAACAAATGACATAATCAGCAATGTAATGTATTTGATTAATGAAGCATCCAAGGTGAAGATCATTGACACTCGAGTTCTCAAAAGACTTGATAATTCCGATACCTAACAATCCTATCATCATTACTGTTTGGCCTCGTGACACCCCAATAGATTTCATTGATCTTCATAACAAGACGAACTTTCCCTGAAACACACCACACAAACCCACACATTTCATCCTTCTGCCCAGGCAGCCTATTCCGGTTCCCTAATGTTGTCTTCCCCACCCGTCAAAATAAAGAACTCCCGTTACAACCGCCCTCATGCCAACACCTCTACCCGCACCACCTCCTCTCACTCGAAAACCTTGGCTCATCGACACTAGAGCATCCCACCACATCACCAACAATCTTATCACCACCTGCTCTCACCCGATGATCAATTTGCATTCTATGTTTTTTTTCCACTCACCAGTCACCACTACTGACTTTATTTCATATTCAGCACCACTAAATTCTGGTCAAGATCATGCGCATGCATACCATGAAACATTACAATGTGCATTTAGGCAGATCTAACTTACCAGGTGGGATCGAAATGAGGCGGACACCCCCTGAAACAGGTATACTTGGGAAATGCTCTCAGAAAACAGATTGTTCTTCACTTTCATTTGGATTTTCTTTGGAAAATAATTGAGGATGTTGTGCTGAGGCGTCGTCTCTAGATCTCCTCTTCGGTGTTGACTCAGATGATTAAACATTTCTTGCTGAAGTGTTTCAGGCAAAGTACTGTTTCTGTTATACTCTTCCAGAGCTTCCAAACGTTCCTCCTGCAAAATAATTAACATAGTACGTGTATTATATTCAAAAAGAAATGATACGAAAACTCGGAAAAGGTGGAAGTCTCATGTTGTATTCGAACCCTATTAACATCAAAACAATCCTTATCATTAAAAAAAATTAGGCTTAAAGTAGAAAGAATTAGTTATTTACCCGTTCATTTGATGTTGCCAATAACTCGTTGACACATGACGAGAGGTACGATATCAAGCCCACACCAAATACCATCATTGCCAGATTAACTATCCTCTCACGCCCACTTACTGGATGAATATCACCATATCCAACCGTCGTAAAAGATGTAGTGGACCAGTAGATAGACAAGATGTAGTCATATAGATCCCGATTGCTCTCTTGTGCTCTTTCCTCCTCTACCAAACTCAACCAACTTTTTTCAAAGTTTGGGTTAGTTTGGGCTATTAGATACAGTAAACAAGCTTTGCAATGAATCGCCAATAAAGTCATCTGCAAACATTTAAAATAATAAATTAAATCTAACTAAGAATAACCGATTGGTCAACCTATAACAAGATGAACTTCCGGCTATCAACAGTCAGTGGTGAATAGGACAAGTACGCTATTAGTAGTATATAAGACCTCATCTACGGTTGGGTTAACCTCAGTGTGAAGTTCCCGGAAAAGGCTACAAAAATAGAGCAACAAACGGCTACCCTAGACAACTAATATAGCCAGCGAAAACTAGCGAATAAGTGACTAACGGAAGTTTCCAAATTGTAAAAATAATGACCGCTCCTAGACTTGCCATACAAAATTAGGGTTATGCTCATTCATGGACGTGATTTACTCAATCACGGACAAGAATGATCATTTTACCCCTTTTACAACTTCTAAATTTTCAATTTTGTTATCTTTATCATGTACATGATTCTCAATAGAAAACTTGTTTTACTCAATGGAAAACTACTGAAATCGAAACCCCAAACTCCTAAAATCGAAATCAATAAAGTCAAACCCAATCAAATCACATATGAAACCCCAAAACTACATGAATCGAAATCGACAAAATCAAACCCAATCAAATTAAATTATGAAAAAAGATGGAGCAGCAAAAAGTCATGGGAGTAGTATACCATAACCTTTGAAATGTTATCACTTGTTTATCGCAAAGTGCAGCAAGATGATGCCTTTAATAGTTCGTCAATATTTCTAATCTTGGAAGTACATTATGATATGATTTTGGAATTTTGTCAACTCATTATCTATGCGAAACAGGAATTAGACACTATACTTACATAGATTGTTTGCAGCTTTTTAATTTGATACAAAGATTGGCCTAATCTGATCGTGGTTTGATTAATTTCAAGAGAAGAAAAAAGAGAAAATTTGATGTTCTTTGTTCATTTACAAGGGTAAGGCATGGAAAAGTTATGTAAAAAAGTACATGAATGAGTAAAACTTGTCCATAAAAGAGCAACTACGTAAAATTAAACATAATTCAACGGGAAAAATGACATTAGCTATGAAACAGTCACTAGTTTACTTACAAAAATTATCTCGATCCATTTGGCCAGAGAGATGACGAGTGTGGGTTGGCTTGATTTCTTCCAACTTTTCATGGAGTTAAAAATAACATAGATTAGCGTATGTATTTCGATTGAATAAGTAACAAATTAAAAGCTTAGATATACATACAAATATACAAGTAATCGTAAAGCAACCAAGTTCATACCTTTTTAGTGTTTTGAACACTTTACGGAGGTGAACAAGGCGGATACAAGTCCAAACTCTTACGACGACGACTTTTATAGCAGGGAAAGGCAGAATAATAAGACAAATGGGAATGGCGGAAACAAGTTGTATTGTTCCCCATCCGTACAGAAAATGTTTGGCAATTCGAAACCGGTCTTTAATAGCTGCATTCGTATCCTCGTCATAATAGAGAGTGTTTAAGGATACCAAATAATCGACAAAGATAATAAAACAAGTTACATAATCCTGAGATTCCCAAATCTCGGTTATATCAAACACAAAACCGAATAAATAAGGCGATGACCATGAGATGTACAAACTCACAATAAACATGAACAAGTTCCAGCCCCTGTAATTCGAAGAAAGAAGACAACTTTATTGATAACAAATATTCTAACCCTAGAATTTCAACTTTAAAGCAATATTTACTGTAAAAATAACAACTTTCATATCAAGTAAGTAAGTAAATGGATAGTAAAAACGACTACTATCATCAAGTAACTAAGTAAGTAAGGAAGGAAGGAAATTTAAAACCGTCTAAGCTTAAAAATGTGTGTTACCTAAAAGCTTTATGAGACGGGTTGAAGACGGAGTTGGAAGCTGGTTGTTCCCGTTCCCGTTCCCGTTCCCGTTCCCGTTCCCGTTCCCGTTCCCGTTCCCTAACTATTAGAGATTCATTGATGTCCATTATTCTGAAGTTCAATGTGAAGAAGATGAACAGTAGTAGGTTGTTGGAGGAATGGAGGGATGTCCAATTTTCTATTTCAAAACTCTGGATTTTTACTATTGCTCATGGTCACAAGTCATTCTGTCATTTCTATCTCGGTTTTGGAACATTTCCATTTTTACCCATTTAAAAGTTAAAATATACTAGACTAAGATGAAATCATTTTTTGTTGGGAGTCTAAAAATATACACATGTGTGGTTAGAATTTTATAAACCTCTAGATTAAATGTTAATTAATCTATTAAAACGAAAAAAAGAAAAGAAAAAAAAAAGTGTTGCATATCAACTGATTGATATTGCATCTTATTTTTACCTCTTACGTTTTTTTTTTAAAAACATCAATATTACCCCTAAACTTTGTAAAATGTTCTTAAAATAACCGAAACATTAAAAATCACGCTTTTAAACAGTTAAAATTTGAAAAGAAAATATGTTTAGAACAAGTAAACAATGTTTATGTTAATGACATGCCAAATTATTTTCCAAAAAAATCAATGATAAATTTAAAGACTAAACAGTTAAAAGAGCAGCTCAATGGGGAGAAGATAAAACAGGGTAGTGCTCATCAAGCAGTCCGATATCCGATTTGTGTCCGATCCGATTTGAAATATAAGAGAAATATGTAAGTGGTACTTAAACTTTATGTCGAGAATATTAGGGTATATGAATAATAAACAAAATCATCATGTAAAACGATTAATATGATCGTGTTTCAAACTTAATTTTAATATAAATTCCAAAATATGGATATCCACATCCGATCCATTAGTTTGAATATGGTATCTGACTTCGAAAATTTCAAATAAAGCTATGTGATCCGAACTAACACTTTGGATCGTCTGGTGACTGGTGCACTCTTTGTGAGAATTGGTCCGATTTTCCACAGCGGTAATAAACAAGTACTGTAGTAAAAGATACGGAGTATTTAATTGCCATTTGGACATCGGTCACTCATGGTCATCACAAGTCATTCACTAATTCACTCAATCACTCAATCAATGGTAAGCTGTCAAAAAAAAAAAAAAAATCAATAGTAATAATTCCGTATTTTGCTTCCATTACATTTTAGAATACATTAATTAATTAATGTATTTATTTATCTCGCTTTAGAATGGTGATTTTGGCCTGAAATAATAAAAGGGCTTTTGTAGCCATCTTACAACTAAGCGTGATCTCCATCGAAAAACAAATTATCCTAAATTGTAAGTCTGTAACACTAGATGTACAATTATGGTTACAATTAATCATAAGATGGTCACATATGCCCGTCGAAAAATTCAGACGAAAACTGATCGTCTGAAACAAGAATTTGCAAATGATTAATGACCACAACACAAAAAGAATAAACATTAACGATAGATATTGCATAAGACGGGTCAAAAACTATCACATGGTGGTAATAAAGGACATTTTCTAGGTAACAAGCGGGGGTGATTTGCTATGCATTTGACCCGCTTAAAATGAATAGTGCCTATCTTAAAATGAGAATTTGTGTTTACTCGTTTACCCATTAAAAAGTTAAAATATACTTCTTGTGTTTCATCGAACTCTTTACGTATTTCACTTTGAGCCGTCCATTTGATTGTTTACGTTTTCTTACATGGACTAATTGACGATACTACCCTCATGTTTTTCACACTGAACATTAATAAAGCTAGGGGTGTTAATGAGACGAGACAGCTCGCGAGCAACTCGAGATCGGCTCGGTCAAAGCTCGGCTCGGGCTCGGGCTCGGGCTCGAGAGCTTCACGAGTCAAGCCGAGCAAAGGCTGACTCGACTCGAAAAGCTCGCGAGCAGCTCGAACTTGTATGATTACATAAGATATTGCTCATATTTTATGAAAATATTTTATCATGATTATATCTTTGTATCACACCTATCAAATGTATCGCTGATTTGCCAAATATTTTCACATATATAACCTTCGAGCATTGTTATTGAAAATACCAGAAGAAAAATGAAATAAATAAGCAATTTATATAGGCTCGATATGGGCTCGAGTTTGGTTCGAGCTCGCGTAAAAGCTGGCAAGCTTTATAACGAGCACATTTTTTCCAAGCTCGGGTAAGCACGAGATCAGCTCGAGCTCGAGCTTTGGTTCTTGAGCACAAGCCGAGCAAGGCCAAGCTCGGGCTCGGCTCGGCTCGTTAACACCCCTAAATAAAGCAAAAGTTGTGAGAAAACATAAAGGTATATTGGTAATCAAGCACATAAGTACCCCACTTTTTCGCTTTCTCCTATTTTTTGTCAAAAAAAGCAAACGTAAAGAACTCAATGTAACCGAGGATAATAGTTACCTTACATACATTCCCATGTAGTTCTCCTCGTTTATCCCACCAAATCAATAAATTGTGATTACAGGCAATTTTAGGCAATAGGCCTCAAATGGAAAGAAATGCAAATAAATCTAGAAAGGACGCCATGGGATAGTCCAGATAAGCAACTAATCCAATGAGTCTTAGGTGAGACGGTCTCCGAGAATGGCACGAATATTTGTTGAGTCCTTGTTATTATTTGGTAAAAGAGTTTATCTCAGGTAAAAAGAAACCACATATATTTCATCGTCCCGGCAATCAGTTGTGTTTTGAGATATGTCTATGTTGGAGCGTTGGAATGTCTAAGCACCAGATTAGCTGCTTTATCGCGTTTTTCTCGTAACATATAGTACTGTAATTTAAGGGGTAACACTTATACACCAGGTTTTAAAATCGTTAACGTAAAAATTGCCCAGCTTGCAATAAACCGAAAGATGACTCTCAAGAATTCCTTGTCTACATTTTGGTAATGCTGGTGCAGTGGTACTGTCTAAACCGAAAGATGACTGTCATAACTTCTTAGGAATAGTGTCATGCGGTAGATCTCCAGTCGGATTTCGGTGATGTTTCCACGGCAACTCATGTCGCACGTGAATGAACTTGGTAAACAGGGATCCCTTACCACGTAACATTGGCTCTGGCCCTGGCTCAGCGGAAAATTTGGTCTGTCGAGTACTGGAGTTGCTGTAGCCTGCGGGAGCATCACATCCCATCCAGCATCACATGGTTTCACACCCACACATTCTACATGCTTGCTGCCAAAAAAAACATTCTACCTGCTGTCATAGGTTGTCAGTAATCACACTAATAAATTCGGGTTATGATGGGCTTCGAAGGTTATCATGACAACATTTTTGAGGAGGAATCAAGACTGAAACCAATATTTAAACTAAGCATCGGAGCATGTTTACCTTTAACAAATATGAACAAGGGCTCCAGAGCTACAGATGATGTGCTAAAATTCATCCGCGGTATAATTAACTGTCCCTCCAACATTTTGCATTGCTGCGAGCACATGCACAGTGTTAAAATATCAATGCTAACCATGCTTTTCTTAATTACAGCCGCATTTGCTTTCACAACTTTCGCAACTACACCAGAGGATATGGATGGTGACAACTGACAAGAATGGCAAAAGAGTTTGGAAGGTCGCGCCAGACTGTATAAGTTAGAAGAGCTAAACAAGGACAAGATATGATTAATCCGTAAATTTTGGACAATTTTGGACCGCAACTATATGTTACCACAACGAGGCCCAATAACATATGCCTTCGATCCTAGGGAAGGACAGGAAAGATCCACATTTATAGGGCAAATCTGATGTGGAACAGATTCAACCTATAGCAAGGAGATGTCGCACCAAAGCCATGAATTCCCAAGGTCTACACAAACACTTCTTTGGCCACCTTGAATTGTTGTTTTTCGAAATCTCCATGGCTCTGGCAAGTGAGCATTTGTGAGTATCAAACTTTCACTCGAGACGCCCACACGCCATTATCAAGAGTGATGAGACAAACAGAAGCCATTGACTGCTGTGCTGCTAAAGGAGCAGAGGAACAGCTCACAGTCACAGGAAGCCATTGACTTGGCACTTCAAAGAGTTCAATTCAGTGGTCCTTGCATCAGAGAAGTTCTCAACTGGGTAATCTGACTGAAACAAGTCGACCATGGCACCTTTTATTACATTCCACGGAATCATTAGCAGTGATTCAGCAGTGGGTTAATGGAGGAAACTGGGAAGAAAAGGAGGGGATAAAATCCCTTGCTTAGATAATAACTTGTATTGGAGGGAGAGTGAAGCAATGGTGTTAGCCTTCCGGACGTTAAATTTATTAAAAGAATTTTAGTTTGCTAAACAAAGATGGAAACTTTATGATGAAATCCAACAACTGAAACCGTAATTAAGAGGGGAATGGATCCATGTCTTTCCCTTCCCCAATCTCCTAACCAAAGTACTAAATGACGGAAACTGTCCTTCCCCCTTACCTCCATACCAACAAGGGGTTATCATAGAAAGATACCTGAATTTCAGCACCCCACAGACATGCATGTCGACCAAGTAAGAATCTAGAAGCCCTAGCCATCATATAAAGCTAACTCGGAAGAAGTAGCTGTGTACCTGGAAGGCACCGTATATCAGCCATCAACGAAGACTTATTCGAAGACACAGATGGATAGCAGCTGACAACGGAACCAACCAATATGCTGATTCAAGCAAAGAAAATATTACCCAATTAGACCCAGAACCTATTTATAATAAAAATTCCGCATATAAGTAGTGATTCTCGCCAGCAATGGTAAAATTTTCAAGAAAAAAATGGCAATGCATACCAAGTCCACACACCTTTCCTGGTTTTGGAGCGCAGGTGTTTCATGGAGAATAAAGGACACTGTTCTGTCTATAACTGCTTGTTGTTTACTCAGGTCCGGAAAGACAGTATCCCAAATTCCCAATATTGATTGAAACTCCTACCATCTAGACAAATTATCAGTCAGCCCCCAACACAGAACTCGGCGGGAATTTTTAATAAAATCAACAAATCCTCTCACACTCGCAAGTCCGAAAAGACAGTATCCCAAATTCCCAATTTGTGACGAGTATTGTAATCAAATTAAGCAATTCCTAAGAGTCCGAGGAAGCACTACACAATCATAGGTTGTCTAGCCAAATTAAAATCAACAAATCCTCTCACACTCGCTTATTACCTAAAATTGGCTTTCATTTTCAGTCAATGTCAAATTGTGAAGATAATTCTACAAAAATATGCATGTGTAGCTAAAGGCTTCAGCTATATCCCGAGCAACGCACAGCGTCACATTACCAAACTTATTCCTTTCAGTCAATTTATGTAACTTTGTGTCGATAATCTAAATTGAAAATTATAGCGTAAGAATTCATTATTGTCATTATCTGTATTTAACTTTTGAGGAATACAAGTAATTTCACAAATTAGTATGGCTACCTTGTCTGACCATGGCAGCCCCACTACTACCAGGATCTGTGGCAAGATTTTTATGCAAATCAAGTTTGTGAGAGACAGCCACCCTTTGCTTTCACAACTTATTCGAAGACACAGCAACTCATACAAGGTTAACTCAATAAAGAAGAAGTAGCTGTACCTGGAAGGCACCTTATTTATCAGCCATCAACGACGACTTATTCGAAGACACAGATGGATAGCAGTTGGCGACGGAATGAACCAGCTAATATGCTGATTCAAGCGAAGAACACATTATGCAATTAGACCTAGGACCTCCCCTTAATAAAAACTTAGCACACAAGTAGGGATTCTCGCTAGCAATGCCTAAACTGTACAATAACAAAAACAACAAACCCTACAAACATATGCACAAAAACCCATTAAAGATGATAACTTTGCATCCTAAAAGTCAATTGAGTTCAGTGAATGGGTAATTTGGTAAAGATGATAACTTTGCATCCTACAAACATATGCACAAAAACCCATTAAAGATGATAACTTTGCATCGTTAGAAATTAGGTCCATCTTATATGGAGTATTAGTTCTTATTTGATTTTTTTATAAACTTTAACCTAGGTGGAAAAATTAAGAAAATATATAAAAACATACAACTTATACGGAGTATATCTATATTTGTCATCACATAATTTGCATCAAATTGATAATGATCGTATGATATTTTCGAATATCATATTACTCCCTCTTAATCACTATAATCACCCCACTTACCCAAAATGGATTATTTAAGTAATACTACCATTTTCCTGCAAAACAAAGAAGTAATACTACCATTTCCTTTTTTGGTAACTTTTACTCTTATTTTATTCATCCCTCTCCCTTTTACTAAACCTCACAGAACTCTTTTACTCCTATTTTATTACTCCCTCCGTCCCGGTCATTTGTTATCCGGGCATGACAAGTGGAATAGATTGAGTGTGAATGATCAAATTACTCATCAAGTTCATTCTTAAAATAGAAAGGACAACAAATGATTGAGACACCCCAATAAGGAAAAGGGCAACAAATGACCGGGACGGAGGGAGTATTCTCTTTAATGATGTTTTGACATCACAATTCCTTATTTAACTCATAAATAATGCATCCATCTCTCCTATCACCAACCCTACACAATTCTTTTACTCTTATTTATAATAATTTTTCTTAAATACCTTGCCCATATCAAATGGGGTAATTATAGTGAATGAGAGAGAGTATAAAAGAGAACTCTTAAAGATTGACTCCTTATTTATTGGGGCATACACTAATACACATAATCTTAGCAACAATTAATTAAATTTTCAACCGCTTTTCTAAAGTGTTAGGGTAATTTACATGTTTGGCCTAACTTATTCCAAAAACACTTTTTGGCAAACAAACCATTTTTTAAAAGTAAGACAAAAAATTCTCAAAAGCTAAAAATCCATATTTTTGCCCATAAAAATAGAAGCAGCGATGTGTTGTTTCTGCTTTTGAAAAACACTTTTGAAAAAATAAAACTTGAAAACAATAAAACTCACTTTTTAGAATCGAGGCCAAATTAATTATTACTGCATTTATATTTAATTTAACATCGATACAATTTAATTTTAGTTTATATTTTCTTTATTTAATTGCTGATAAAATGAATATTATGTCTAATCATATCCATATAACTTCAGTATATCATAGTTTTAAAATTGACCCGTGCATTTTTTTGCACGGGAGTAAAACTAGTATCATATTCAAAAGTCAAACATGTTAAACCTCTCCACTATCTTGAAATTTGGTCAATATGTCATTTACCAAACAGAGCCTCAATGTCCTTATAGGTTAAACTTTAACCTTAACTCAGAAAAATAAAACGGAGAAGTGGTGATTGACTCTTATAACTTAATGTAATTGTGAATTAAGCCCACTACTTTCAATTGGAGTAATTTTGCCCCATAACTTACATAATAAGTGAAATTAAACCCTTTATCAAAATCTCATGAGAAATTCAACTTATCATATCACAAAAATAAAAATGATTATCGCACAAATGAAATTAAACACCTTTATCAAAATCTCACGAGAAATTTAATTTATTTTTTCGACCATTGTTTGGTTTAATGACTTCACTATTTAGTGAAATGTATCCAACTAAACACTAAATTGCTTTCAAATTGATCAATATTAAACTTAATAGTACTTGTCAATCATCGTTTTAATCGGGTAGAAATCAGGTGGGGTCGGATCAATATCGAGTCGGGTCTAGGTTGGGTTTGGGTCGTGTCGGTTACGGGTCGCCGTCAGGTTCAGGTCATGATATTATCGAGTCATGTCGGGTCGGTTTTGCTCGGGTACATGCCGGGTTAAACTTGCCAACTATCTAATTATGGGACCAAATTACTCCAAGTAAAAGTTATGGAGGTCGATTATATCAACCACAAAAAAAAAGAAAAAAAAAAGAAAAAGAAAATGAAAGCAAACATAAGAAGATAGTCTTCCTGTTCTGTTCCCCCAAATAACAAACCCTATCCTTAATTGAATTAAATTCCAATTTGAATTGCAGAAAGTATTTGGAGCATAAAAATATAAAACAAAAATCAAATATTATATGGATGCTTATATGAGGTTCCCTGATACTTCATTTTGGTTCGGGTTCGGGTTCGCTGGCTTAGTTCTTGCTGTTTATATCCTTGTTATTATGCCTTTGTTTAGATTTGTTTGGGGTTTTTGTTTTACTCTTCTTCGTCAACTTTCTAAGCAAGCTCAATATGATCATGGAGGATCTGACTACGAGCCACTCTTAGGTATGGTTTATTTATTTATTCATTTATTTATTTATTTATTTATTTATTTGTGGAAGCCCTTGAGATACTGGGATGATGATTGATGGTGATCTTTAAAACCTCTCATGTCATCTGAAGACTGAATTATACTCCGTGTCGGTGCTAAATAGAAGTATTTGTTTACCTTTGATTAAAATAATAGAATACGTAAACAAATGATTGCGACGGAGGAAATTATACTCAGTGGCTCCAGCTTTTTTGTTGGCTTGACTGCTTAATTATCATAACTGATGGTCGTCTAGGTACGACGGGCCATCATCAATCATGCTCAGACTCGCTTTTTTCAGTAATGCCACCAAGTGGTGGTCTTGCTTCTACATAGATTCCATCCACTCGTATTCCGGCTAATCGTAATATTGAGCATAAAATGGAGTTTCATAATGTATCAGCAGCCGTGGGTATCCTTCCTCTTAGCATGTTAAATTTTTTATATTTATATTGAATTTGTTCTCGAAAGAGTTCTATTCCATCCGCTAGTATTTGGGCTAATCCCCTCATTGACACTCCCACCGAGAATTTCTTCCGCCCCAGCAATGTCGACTGTCTTAATTTAATGCCACCTTTTCCCCTTTGGTATTCAATTTTTACATTTTTGAAAATTCACATGATCCTAACTGTTAATGGCGACTGTCTCAGGCAGTGGAAATAGATCGATCAAGGACCAAAGTAAATCAGCTGAAATCAGTGCGGAATCCAATGCTAGCAGCGATGATAGTCCAAACCAACAAGGAGATATTGAGGCGACTTTGCCAAAACTTCTGCATTCCGACTATTATACTGAGCCTCGAATTCAAGAGCTGGCTGACAAAGAAAGGGCCGAACCAGGGTATTGCAGCCACGTGAAGGATTTTGTTGTAGGACGACGTGGTTATGGGAGCATTAAGTTCCTAGGACTAACCGATGTCCGGGGACTTGACATTGAGTCGGTCATCCAGATTAATGAGTGGGAAGTGATTGTCTACTTGGATGACAGTGGGAGGATCCCGTTTGGTCAAGGTCGAAAGAAACCTGCTGTATTGTCCAATTTATACATGAAGTGCATCGACAAAAAAACTGGAAACGAAATCTTTGATGGACCTAGATGGGAGGAATATGCACAGATGCTTAAGAAAAGAGCAGAGCACCAAGGTGCCAAATTAAAGTCCTTTATACATAGGAATGATATGATGATACTAATATACATCCTCCCAATTCCCTCTCCCTTTCTCTCCATTCTGCTTCCCGTCTCTCTTAAGTTTCCTCCAAACTGTTCCTTAATTTGATTAAATGGTCTGCTCATTGTATAGTTTAACTTTTATGTCCCTGCATATTCTAAGTTTGTAGTTTTGCAATCAGCTCCATAATTTTCCTTTTAAGCCTCGTTTCAATAGGCTAACTGTTGCTGACATGGTGGCATACACGTGGAACTTCAGGTTTTACGTTGGGTTTTTTTGTTCGATTTGAATTTAACAACTTTGCTCTTTGCTTCTTTTTACATGTATCAGCGGCCAGCCTACCTACCTTTTTGGGCCTGGAAGGCCTTCGCCAATTTACATATCAATCACTCGTAGATGCAACACAAGACTTCTCGTTAGATTGTCGAGTGAGCTTCGATCGTTTGGGAGACGTTTTCGGAGGGCAAATTCTGAATACTAATGAGGTGAGTTTGTTTGCTATCACCTCTTTCCATTGAGACTTGTGGCCTGAGCATATGTGGTGGTCGTGTTATATGGAGTATAAGTTTATAAACTTCGGAGTTTTGCTGTTGGAATGTAGTGTATTGTTATTAGAAGACTTGAGCAGTATCCAGCAATGAGTCTCAAAGACTTTCTGGATGAAGTGTTGCTTCTGAGCCAAGCTAATCATCCAAATCTGACGAAGTTGATTGGATACTGTGCGGAGAAGCATAATAGATTGTTGGTTTACGAGCATGTGCCCAGGGGAACGTTAGAGAATCAATTATATGGTGGGTGATTTTTAAGATCCCTAGTA
>JAGPOY010002994.1:0-13814 GCA_018983105.1 Silene uniflora
TCTGCGTAGACAAAGTTGTTTGAACCCCCACTCGGGCATGTCTTTTTTAGGAATGAGAGAGTGGTTGAGTTGATGCTCGGGTCGGGTAGTCCGGTGGATTTGAAGTTGTAGAGACGGGGTAGGAAGTGCTTGCAATGTATGATTCCGACGGTGTGACCTCCACCTACAAACAATGCAAACATATATTTATAATTATTACTCTGTTTTGTAATAAGTATACTTGTTCTGTCATTCCATACAAGCATTGTATCAATGATAGACTTTGTTCTAGTTACGGTTACCCCGTCGTAAATGGTATTACGTACCTAGGAGAAGCACGGTGTCCGCAGCACTTAATCCTCTTGCTGCCATTTTGTTGACAAAATCACTAACCGCGATTGTAGGTCCAGGAAGGTTGGCACCGTTTGTAGCACTAGAGCTTGTAGCGTCCCTTCTTCCTGTTTCGACATTGTAATAAGTTCCACCAGCCTGTACATACAACAAACACATGACGAATCCATACTCTTATGAACATCGTAAGGATTATATAAGTTTAGTCTCCGTACCAGGTAAACAGAAAATCTAGTCGCCATCACCAAGATATCGGTACAAGAAACTACTCCGGGACATTTTTTCTCCAAAGCACTCTTGCAAGCATCGATGATGTTGTATCCTCTCACGCTTAAGTTATTGTCTTGACTTTTCTCAGGTCCGTCCAATAAAAGAGACGCGTCACATCCCTTTTCAAGATGAACAAACAAGTCTAATTTGTTAGTAATCACTTACGAAAATTACATAAATAATGTGCGAATTGAAAAAGAAGGATAAATATATACCCCGTAGG
This sequence comes from Silene uniflora, assembly GCA_018983105.1. Classification (NCBI taxonomy): domain Eukaryota; kingdom Viridiplantae; phylum Streptophyta; class Magnoliopsida; order Caryophyllales; family Caryophyllaceae; genus Silene; species Silene uniflora. The sequence continues at coordinate 824 of JAGPOY010002994.1, forward strand.
CATCATGGAAGAGCATCCTGAGCAGAGCAGCAACAATGGTTTTATCCGTAGCATAAAAACCGTTGACAACATTGTAGATTTCGTATTCAACATCGGTGGCACCACACTTATTCTTGTAAAATCCGACGCTCAACTGAGCATAAGATTGACTCACAAGACCCATCAACAAAACAGCAACGGCTAGAATCGCCATTGGAGAAGAGGAACCAGACTTAACCCTAGCCATATTTTTTTAAAGAGCAAGCAAAAATGTTATAAATGAAAAAATACTTAAGTTTTTTTTTGTAAGTTTTGTTTTTATGAGATTAACACAAAAGAAGGTCTCCATTTATATTGAAGCAAAAAAGGCTAAATGCAGACTTAGCACAAGAATATATGAGTTACATGAATGCACGTCTGGGTATATTATCGTCGTGCCGTCCATAAGTAAACATACCATTTCATGATCGTCATGTAACAAGTCAAAATAGTTCAAGTTGTAGAATTTGTTTTCACAGATATTACTCTCCACCCCTAACGTATGTTACTTCCACACTTTATTATTTTAGCTCGCATACCCGTGTCCAACGCTTGAAGCTTGAACATGGGTATGACACACCGATACTTTTTAAACCAAAAACTTGAACATTTTTCATAAAATAGTCGAGTCTGGCCCTTGGGTACACACCCGTGTCCGACCCTTCGAACCGAGTCTAAGTAACATAACCCTTCACCACTTAAATCAACGGGTAAGAGGTCAGTGGTAGATCAGCTAGGGGAGGACTAACGGAACGTTCACCCCGTTGAAAGATGAAAAATTTTGAAGCTTTTAGTTTAAACTTTTGAACTTCTTTTGAGCTTCCTGATTCCTTATAGCACTGCCCGTTCGCCCTTACTAAGATTTTTCGCACTTGCTAAGTTCAAATCCTTATTCCGCCTTTTGTAAGAGGTTGGTCTAACTTAACCAAAATCTTTAATTCAACCTCTGGAAATGCAGCACTGTTAAACCTCGTGAGTGGTGAGTAGTGACCGGCAAGTAATAAGTTACTCTAGATGTTTCCATTTTGTCAATGTAAAAGTATATATTAATCATTGACTTTCTATTTAATTACTGGAGTTGAAGGAGTAATTAGTTTTGCAAATAGGAGCATCTTAACGGAACAATTTAAGACGGTTGTATAGTTTAATCACAAAAGAGTGTTCAATGGTCATCAAACTTTTTCATTTTATTTTTAAAAAAGAAAGTCAAGTTGGAAGATAAACTGGTCATTTCCCTACCCGGAAAAAAAAAAGACCAGAACAACTGAAAATCGGCCAGAAACACTGAAAACCAGTAATTGTTTCGTGGTTTCCATCAACTCACACTGCAGCTGGAAAATGAAATAGCGTAAGACGAGCCATCATTTGATTTTCCACATGAAACGAGAAAAGGACGGAAAAAAAAGGAGAAAGTGATTGTAAAAATGATCCGCCCAAAATATCCTTTTTGATATCATAGAAACTAGTGCAAAGCAATCAGTATCAGTTTAAGCTACCAAATCTAGACATCACCCAAACTCTCTAACACAACACCACCACAATGTCGCAATTGCTCCCGGAAAATTGTGAGGTAAGGCCGTAAGAGTGGGTCAGATAAAGGCCCTCTTACCCTTGTGTAAGTAACCCATATACATATACCAAAGAGACTGTTTTTGAATGGTCCAAGATAAAATTGTGTTGAGAACTACGATGAAAGATTGACACTTCACAATAAAAAGAAGCACAGCCATTTCGGTGAATCATTTTGTTTCATTCCGTCATAATTCAGAAGTAAATCGTAACGAGTCTTTGACGATGGAGGGTATAAGAGTCTTCTCTACGAAATCCATCATGACCCCCATGTCCATCAAAATTTGCTAATATGCTAATTCTTTCAAGTTAATCCCAACTTATCATCCTTCACATCAAATAATTAATAATTGTCCCCAATATTAGAAAGTTTTCTTTTTGAAAATTTCAGAGCATATTTAAAGAAATTGTTTAAACGCCTAATTGCCGTTTACAGTAACTTCCTCGAAATCCTCCATCCCAGTTCCAATCATCCCAACATAGCCAAAAGCCCAAAAAAGCCCTATTTCTCATCATTATTAGTTCTTCTGGCGACAAACGCGACTTTGTCGCGAAATTTCTGGTTTTTCCTTGCAATGGCCAGTACTTCATCTAGTCATTCCATTTTCATACGTTTGTTTAAAATATGTCATTTTAAACAAACATATGAAAATGAAATGAATAGAAAGATAATAAAAGACTGTTATGGATAGCAAGCCAAGCAATGCGCAAACATGGCACATATTACCAAAGGTTTTATGGGTTCTTAGGTTTGCAAAGGTAAATTCTTCAACTTAATGGTTTTTTGGTGTTATTTTGTAGATTTGTGTGTTTCATTTTCAGTTGGTTACTCGTTAGTTTGATGTAAACAAGGGCAGATCCGTGTCCTATTTGGTACCTCATCTCGCATCCCAAGCTAGCCTGTAAGATCTTCTTCTAGTAGACACTGATTCTTGTTACACCATGTATACGATTTGTACAAAACCCAAATGTGTCGGATTCCAGTCTGATTCTTGGATCCTACAGCGAAGGAAACAAAAAAATCCTCATAAAAAATACAACTAGATCAAACAAATAAGATTCTGGAACTTACCCCTAAACGTTGGTTTATCGCCTCTGCAAGTTCATTTTGGTACCAAGACTAGAAGTTTTATCTATTGTCACCATAATGTGGAATATAGGTACCATCAGTACAAGATGTGGTTACCGTCACACTGAACGCTTTTGCAAAGAGATGCGGTTCAGTATGGCGCTCAAAATTAATATCATGATTATCCTCTGGAATTGGCCAATGCATGAAAATAGAAAACTGAATAATCTTGAGATGTGAGGACGACAACTGACAGAGAAGTTCATCACATTTTTTTATACTGACCGTGAATTCTCTATAGACAGTTAAGGCAGTATCTTTAGGATAGTAAAGATAAAGAAAAGTGATGTTAGACAATGACACAATTGTGGACCAGAATATTGCAACTAACCTCAAATTGCTCTATACAGCATCAAAGAAGTGGATCAAATCGCGAAATTACAAATGTCACACGAGTATTGGAGAAGTAGCTTACATAAGATGTGGCTCGAAAAACTCCCTCTTTTTGCTCCTTCATCTCTTCCCTTTACAGTATAAATGTATCAATTGTGCACTGTCCTTTTGCCTGCAAATGTGAGCCCATGCAAAAAACAAAGTGAGAGATACGATCACATAAAATCCCTTAGAAGAAAAATCCCGTTTCCACCTCTTTTCTTCCAAACAAAACGAAAAATCTCAAATTTTGTCCTTGATATTAGCTCAAACCAACAATATTATCCTATTGATTAAAAGGAACATCTCTCTATCGTTAAATATTATTAGAGGTAAGTCTGTCTAAACTCTAAACTACGCATCCTAATTCCTAGATATAAGGGCAGAGTGCCTAAACAATAAGTATGTCAGCCTATGGTAGCAGCAGCCTAAGGCATATATTTGAGGGCACAATCTCGGAAAACCCCTCATCAGCTTCTTTTATAGAAACTCTCTCCTCTCCCTGGAAACAAATTAGACCCGTCAAAGCTCATGATCACTCGTTTACTGAGATATTTGGAGAACTCCATTTCAAAGAAAATCCTAACCCCATTTATTCGTCAAATACTTCACAAGGGTACAACGGTAACAACAAATGGGGGAATTGTGGTACAGAAGACAATAAGGGATCTTCATACCTTAAGAAAAGTGAGAGTTTCTCATCTCTGAACTCTGAGAGCCTTCAGCTTTGCACTGAAGGCCTTGGTTCTGAGAGTTTGGGTAATGTGGAGGACCTGAACAGTGATTTTCCAGGTACCTGGCAAAATCATCGTAAAAACCACAAAAACTATAACAACAAAGACAACAATGGCAGTGAGTATTCTGTGAAAACATTTCCGCCACCAATTTCTTGTATAGGGAAGACTGGGAAGCCATATGTTTGTTTTGAGTCACACAGGGAAGATGGCCGCTTTGTGCTGAAAGAAACTAGGATTCCTACATATGAGTGCCTATATGCTTCTAGAGAAAACGGTCACCTTCGTCTCCGCTTCATACAACCGTCTGATCAAGATGATGATGACAATGATACTAGTGAGGTTGATGATAAAGGTGACAGTGGTGTGGAAAAGATAGTTGAAGATGGAGAGAGGAGAACGTGAAGTAAAGAAACGAGGTGGTGAAGGAAAAGAGACAACTGCGGTCAGGGATGATTTTGACAGAGCTTATTTGATGTAAAGATTGATTGAATTGTCCAGAAGTTTATGGTTTTGAATTTAGTTAAATACATTCTAAGTATTTTCTCAGGTCAGAAAACATCAAATAAGATACTTAAGTTCTTTTGTCCTATCCTTCAGAACATCGAAACTGGTAATCAATAAGAAACTCAAATATTGTACTAATGTTTTACATTAAAATTCCCAAAAAGTAGTACTCATTGCCTAAGCTTGATATGTAAACTCGTATTTTTTATTGGTTCAGCCATCTAATAGGAAGGGTGACTACAACATTAAAAGAGTCTCCACAATATCTTTTACTCGTTTTCCTTCTCGTCACCTTCTTGTACTTCCGGGTTACGGATAAGAAACATATCAAACTTGGTGAAATAAACTATAAAGACAGCAGAGATACAGTTCATAACTTTGGTAAAGACAGATTATATAGTCAAAAGACACTAGTATCAGTTAGAGTAATATACCAAAGTGGCCACTGTTTAACAAACGATTAAACAGAACCAGCATTAGAAATTAGCATCGAAATTTGAAGTATTAAACTTAGAAGGTGAAACCTCTACCAATGTCATTCTCAACTCAACGGCCATGGCACTCATGAGCTGCTACACAAAAAATATAGACAACTTCAAAAACTTGAGATTACAACAGATAAATTTCTTACCAGGCCGTGATCACACCTTGTTCCTTCTTCCTTTGCCACTTGCTATACAGGAATGTATTCAAAAACCGTCTCGTATATCTCAGACTTCCTGCTTCCTTTGAGGAATGAAAAATAAAATTAAAAAATAAACACGAAATAGAAAACATCTCTGCGAAAGCAAGGCTGGATTTTCTGAGCAAATCCAGAATCCACAATCACATCAGAATCAAGAGGTTACAGACGAGTGATTCCCCCCGAGTGCAATTGCGTGGTAAAGGCTATTCGAAAGTAACGTGGACCAATGAACCAGTGATATATAACCTATGTTGTCAACTTAATTAAAGAGTGCAATCTATTCTGCCAGAAATCTTGTCCGTGTTCTTGTTTATCTCGGATTTTGTCAAGAGATTGTGTCCATGCACTACAATAAGTAGTAATAGAATCAATAGCCCATAGGCACTAATGCACTATGCAAAGCTAGCTGATATAGTCATTGGGTCATGGTACCCATGACCTTTCTAAACCCATCGGCATCAAAATTTTCCCTTTCTAAAAATTTCGAGGATACTAAATTTTTACATGATAGAATAGAACTTAATCTTCATCAAAAAGTGCTAAATAAGAGTTAGTGCTTCTGTTCTCCGTATACTTCATAATCCATTTACTTCAACGCTAAAAGAATCACTGTTTTGAGACACCATAGAGAACTTAAAAGACACCATCAAAGAAATTCTTCCAAGTCCACCACCCAAGTGACCAAAAGGAGCAGCCACCCACGCATAATATGAAATCAAATGAAAAGGCACTAACCCATGCAAAGTAAGTTAGGCTGACGACAACCTAAAGAACATCGCAACCACCCGCTATATTTGTATGAAATTACAACACACAATTGAGGGTGGATAGTCACATGGTGAACTATTGTCTGGTGCCTAAATCATGGGTGGAGAACAAACAAAGGGATCGGAAGGAAAATATGCACCAAAAAATGCATCAAAGAGTCGGCAATGCAGTAATCACCAAAATCACAAGTTACAGAATCACAAGTTACAGAATCAAGGAACATGGGACCAATCCAAATGAACAGTACAGATTGACAAATAATAGTACAGTCTAGAGGAAGCATCAAACAGGAAAAGTGATATCCATCAAATGAAAAAGAAAGATCTCCACCTTTTTGTTATTTGCAGCATTAGTGACACCATATTCTTTTCAAATTAGAATTATCTAAAATGATCGAATTTTACAAAACTAAAAGGAGTTAAACTCAAGTCAATGTTTAGGCTCACTGTTTAACCATCTCTAACTCATTTAAGTCCCTTCAATGTTAAAGCAAATGATACGAAACTGATACTGCGTATATGATAAAAGCCGACACAAAACACTTGAGAAGTTAAAATTTATCAAATTTTGGATTGAAATGAATCGATTAGGTGAAGAGCGGAGTTAAACTTAATGATGCACTAGTCACAAATGAAAAGAACTGCAACAAACCAGCGGCAACACTATCATATAAATATAAACAATTATACACTAACGACCACATCATCATATCCAAAGCAATATACGTCTTTCTTTTTCTTTTGTCTTTCATTTATAGCCCTCCATTCCCATAACCCCATATCTTCTATAACCAACAAAATTAAATCATGTTATATGTATTAATAGCCTATTTATATATTTCCTTCATATTACCTCACATAACCTATGCTATACACTCGATACGTATAACACTCATATTTTCACAAGATAGTCACATTCAACACTTGGACCCGCACCTTTTTTTAACACTTCTTAGCACACCTGAGAAACATCGGGCTCATTTAATTGTGTTTAAGTAACAAAGTAGATGAAAGATGATCTTCAAATTATGAGAAAATTTGCTCTAAAGCATCAACTTTACACAAAGCACGTAAGTAGACAAACATGGAAATGGAGCAAAACGTGCAAAAGAATTTGATCATAAAATAATCCTCAATAAAGGCACAAAGTAAACCATTACCACTGCCAAAGCTTTGATTGACCAGACATAAGTCAGAAGATATAAAGAGTTGATTATAGCAAAAGCTTAATAAGTGGAATTTTAGGACAAATAGAAGCCATGAAGTGATTTAATTAGCACTAAGGAGAGAAAAGGGGTGATACCACTTAGCACCAATAGAAAAGGAGTGTTCATAATCCATAAACACCATGTTATTCTCTGTGGGAAATTTAAAAAGTGGAATCAACAAGATTCTTGAAGATATGCTTTGACAAAATAAAAAGAAACAAGTCTTTTGGTTTAATTAACATTTGACATCTCTGCAAGACTCCAGGACTAATAAGAAATCAGGGGTCCTAACTAAACTGAGAAGCCACAATCAGCAGCAAACTACTTAGATTTGTATACACCAGAAACTAGGGATGACTTCTACATTCTTGGGGTTGATTTTTAACTTTTTGTGTAGAATTACACCACACCAACAAAGGTCGCCACAATCTTTTCGTGTATTACGGTGGAGCACGTGTTCCAACTGTCATTCTCTTGTACCCACTCAAGGCAGCTTTTCAGAGTAATGTTTAGGGGGCTGGGGGAATAAGGTAGTATGGGGTTGAATACAAGGTTACCATTTTGCTTGCGAAAAATTGTATCAATAGAAGGTTGTACCAATCCTAAGGTGTTTATTAGATGGCAGCAACAATCTCAACTCATGATATTCACTGACAAAATCGCCTCAAACGATCCCAAAATAGAGATTTAAAGGTTTCAAACTTTGTGGGAATATTGTTAAGAGTATAGGATGTGCATCAAAATCACACTTTACCCAAGATATTATTAGAAATTGGCAGATATCTTTTGTCACCCGTCAATGATTCAATGGTCCTAGAGCGAGTAACTAGGCCTAGTTACTCGGACTTGAATAAATGGAAGAGGGTCTTTGGTCTAATTACCATCTATTTCGCAAATATCGATTTCAATAAAGGGCTAATGGTCCTAGAGTGTCTATGACTTGATCGCGAGTCTTCAAAACAGGTGCCAAAAGTGACCCAAAAAAAATCCAATGTTTCATTTAGTATTCGAGAATCATCAAATGGCGTACACCAAAATTTCACTATACTGAGATAATAACATAAAAATCGTCAAATCATGCGTTTGTTAACACAGTAAGAGTGCAAAGAGGAGTATTGGGCCTAAATATCACCTTAAGCAGATGCTGGTCTAGATAGGGGTTGTAGTGGTCCTAGGGCGAGCATTTATGAGTTGTTTCTACCTTTATGGTGAAAATATCTTTTAGATAAAGTCGCCTAAGGTGATCCTGAAATGCTAAACCGAAGGTTATAATGCACCCGGGATAGCTTATCGGGTAATATTTTCGAATCTTTCTAAGGTCATACTGATGTACACCAAAATTACACTAAATGTGAGATGACATTAAAAATTGTCATCCTTCATTAAGACTACAAGGAGAAGGGGATTGAAGCTACTATAGTGGTCAAAGTATATAGAAACTATGACAGACAGATAACAATATAAATCTAAACCATGAATTTGATATTCAACATAACGATAATAATTTGTCAGCCTATCAGGTTGTGTTTCAAGAAAATGCAGAGAATGTTAGCTCCAAATATATTGCAAGAGATACACACATTTATTTAAAGAAAATCGAGAATAGGCATTGACACCATCAAGTGTAAGGAGCACCTTGTACAACTCAGGATGCTGGTCACGGAACACTTCCCAGCTACATCACTTGTCTTTTACAAGCCAAATTGAGCAACAAGCACCGTCTTCCTATTTATCGTCAGCAGAATCAACAAACTGTCCAGTATCTACAAATGATACATACAAGTAAGATGGGAAATCAACCCCCATAATCAAGAGCACATAATGAAGTATCGCGAGAACCACGAGAACAGTACAGGATACATGTAAATCTGTAATTAATGAGTTCCCATATAATGCAATCAGAGGCCACTAATGCTACCTTATGGCACCAAGTATGCACGTTGTCAATATTAAAAATAATTTAGCTTTTCCTAGACGGCTCAGATAATAAAAGTATAAAACTATAAAGAATTCGATGTTACTCAGACTCGCGCGGACTCAATTTTTAAGATATGGCGACTGTGCCCTAAAATTAGGATATGGGGTGCAGGATAAATCTGTGAAAACAAATATATAAAGCTTTTTAAAGTGGAATAAAAACGTTCGAGAAATAAGGCTTAAAAACATCAAGCATCAAAAGTCATAATTGAATGTTTGATAGGCAGTCTTTTCCTCTACTTTTGGCATGCGGTGGCCCCTTATTGCCTCTTATAGGAGAAGGTCAGGCTGGTATAGGTTGGTCACGGATTTCATACCCATATCCTTGAGTATCATGTTGAGCACAGGTACGCCCCGAAAGTGAAGCGTCGAAGCATCCCATCAAGAAACCACTAAGATCACTTCCTAAAATTTAATAACCTTAACATAATTGTCAACAATGCCAAGTCCATAAAAACAAAAGTTTTAAAATACAGGGGAACCAGGCCCGCTGATTTTCCACACTCCACCACTATGAATGACTCGAGTCAAGAGTCGATAAAAAACAGAAGTATGTCCGACAAACGTACCACACTAGCACCCGCATGACCCTGCATCACTGGCTTCCAGTGATAACGAGAATCAAGCCCTTTGGTTTTGAGGTTCTGACTTCTGAGCCAATTGCAGTAGTGTAGCACAATATTTCTGCAAGTTGAGGTACCATCGCCCAAGCAGCTTCAGGAAACCATTGATCCCAACAAATTCCTGATCCAATTAAAGCAATTAATTATTGGGAATAAATTTTGTACAAATTTTGGTACCACTGAGATGTGGAAGTTGCATTAGTCGAATTAAGCATATAAATTGTAAGAGCCTGTAGCTCCAAATGTCAACATTTTATATTAAAATGCAGAACTAGGGGGATATATTTATCATTGAACGTCGCGGACTTAGTTTGGATCACCAGCGCACAAATTTGTAAGTTTCATTTTCAAGTGATGGCTCTAAGAAAGCCCCCAAACTGTCGCACAAAATAACTACATAGAAGAGACCTGGAGAAATTAGAATACGGGTAACAAAATATGATAAGGCCTCTAACAATTACATGTGTACTTTTAAGACTGTAAGTGTGAGTTTTAGAGCACTTAAGTGGCCCCAAACTATGTCAAACCGTCTCCTCATAGCCTAGAGAAAAGTTAGACACCGTTTGTATATGAAACACCAGGAGGGTGATAACAAGGGAATAAAAAGGATCCGATTGTTCTGAATACCTAGCCCATCTGGTATATGAGACTTGTGATACAGACCACTGTGACTGCCATCAGAAATCAATGACCGTCACCAAATTGTAATGAACATGATTGGCCTCTTCAAAGAAGCTATCTGGTATCAGTACCCCCAGCTCTTTAGCTAGTTTCTGCATCCTACAATTATCCACCTTACAACTCAATTAACCAAATGAAATAAGGTACATGAGCAATATGACACATCTCTCCAACCTCTGACATCTATATACAGCTGCCAAAAGTTTCTAAAACAAGGATAGACTGAGGCAGTAAATTCTGCACCTCTATTAGTTGTTGATATAAAATCACATACGTCAGCCTCATAAATTCCATCTAGTAACTACCAAGATATTTTCAGCCTCTACAGTACACAACCACAAATCTGAGCATATAGTAAAACGGGAAGTGATTGTACCTCTGAAATTCTGAATAGTTGGAAGTCTTTGTACGGTTTTGCTCGGTGAAAGAAATCCTCCCTCTAAACTTGGCAGCAGTAATACCCTTTAAAGAGTTCCTACAATATAAAAGCAGAAGTTATAGCACACAAAGACGCAATAAACTGCCTACAAGTCTCAACATGCAAATCATACAAACTGATGGAAAATAGTGCACATGCTCGAATAGCATGCCTGTATTAGGATGATGTTTGCACCATTATTTTTTTGAGCAGCTCTCTTAAGCCTAGACAAAAATTATTAGCAATATAATTAACAACCACCTTAAAAGACAGATTAACAACCAAGTGCAATGTGGCTTCACCCTACAACACTGTTCAGGAAAGTCGAAATTGACATAAATATACAATTGTGATCACAACTGTCAGGTCAGGAAAGTCGAAATTGACATAAAAACACAATCGCGGTCACAAATATCCGGTAAAACCAGTAATTTCAGGGCCTAATAGAACATTAATCGCTTTGTCATGACCTAAATTGCTAAGATCGTTTAAGCATCAGTCCCTATGTCGTCCTCATCTCGACATAATGTCGTCAGCAAACATGAACACGAACATGAACACGAACACAAACAAGAAGCTCAATTACGCTTGGTTCGGGTAGACGATCGTTTAGGAACTTGATTATCTACTAATACAAGATCATTAACTCATTAAGAGTCGATTTCAACTATTTACGCAAATCGTAATCATAACCTAAAATTACAACCAAAATCATCAATTTAGCATGTATTATATAAAATCAAACCTAGAAAATCATGAAGAAACTAGAAAAATCGATAAACAATCAATAATACAGAAAATATTTATACGAAAAGGAGTAAATTAAAGGAGAAAGAACCTTTCAGCGGTGGAAATGTTTAGGGCAACGTCATCGGAACAATCGAATTGGAGAGCGGCAACGGTAACATTTCTTGCCGCCATTTTTTCCCGTCACTAATTTTACCCATTATCCCCTTTTCATTAAAACGCCTCTCGCAGTGATCAAGAGGAAAGAAATTGGCAATCGGGTCAGTCGAGGTAGTTTTGGGTCGGTTATTCAGCATATCCTTTTGGAGTGACCCAAGTTTGGCTCGGGTCGTTATCGGGGTAGACATTTCGGGTTAATTGATCTGTCGGTTTCGGTGTGTTCATTTATCGAGTTTAGTTACTTTGACGCATTATTTTAAAAAAAATATATCATTAAGTTTAGTAATCGACAATGGTTTGGTTTAGATACATTGTTATTAAATCAAACGTATCAAGATAAACACTAAATCGCTTTTATTTTAATCAATATTAAGCTTAAGAATTGTTAGCTTATCAATCTTATCGGGTCAATATCGGATCGACTTCAGGTCACTAATTATCCGGTGAATCGTATATTGGGTCGCAAGCAAGTCGAGTCAGGTCATTTTCGGGTTGCTAAATTTCCAGGTTATATCGATTTGGTTTTCGCCAAATCTCTGGCTTAAAACCAACCTCGTTGTGGGGAAAGGGTCGTTGTTGTGGCCACATCCAACTATACCCTTCGCCTTTCATGCAAATGACGGTGTGTTTTTTATATCCCGAGAGTGTTAACTTGTGCCATAGGATAAAGGTGTAACTAGAGGTAGCCAACGTGGCGGCCCATCACAACTCGACCCGTTACTTCGGGCCCAAACATCATTTCCCGGCTAACCTGTGTTCTCTACCAGGTTAGGCAAGTGTCGACTGCGGTAATAAAAGAAGCAAAGCAAGCCTTTACGGGCTAGCCACACGGAGGGCCCAGAGGGCTATGCCGAGGCCACTAAATCCGAAGGCAGGACACTAAAGTAGAGTTATCTCGTGCTCGGGACTATCTCTTAAGCCTAGGATGCACTTGGCCTGACTTGGACCATCTCGAATCGATGGGCACCTTTAGGTGTGACTATGTGACTAGGGATATCATTGGGGCACGATTGTGGATATAAGTTCCTCTGCACCCTTACTCACAAAGGAATACTCATACGCATACCCGTCCGACCACCCATGACGGTTGAAAGTTTACATACCTGTATCCGCCTTACCAGCTGAAAATCTAGACACGTACCCGCCCCACTAGTTATTGTGGATGTGGGAAAACCGGTGTTCCTTGGAAAAAGAAAGGGGTTTTCGTTTGAAAAGAGTCGCCACCAAATTTTAGGAAAACTTGGAAACCTTTTGAGAAATGAGTCCGTGTGAAAGTACGTGATGGGAAGTTCGTTAATAAAACACCCACCCCCGCCCGTTTAAAACGGCCTCTACTAAGGAAAACGATGGCTAATTGGAATAGTAGTTCGATCGTCATATGAAGTGCAAACATGTTC
>JAGPOY010002995.1:0-13814 GCA_018983105.1 Silene uniflora
CATTTGGTGAAACTCGTATTAGTTAGTTATAGTTAGTTGAAGATTTTGAGTTGGTTGAATATTGAAAAGTTAGTTAGGATTTAACTAACTTTGCCCCCAAAATGTGGTCAACAAGCTTCCGTTAATATTTAACACCGTTAGTGAAAAAGGGTAGATCGTGCACTAAAATGAAAGTTGAGGGGTACCATGTGCACAAACTTAAACGCAGGGGTACCACGTGAATTAAGCCAAACCTCGGGGGTACCGTGTGAATTATCCCTTTAATAAATGTTTTTTTGTCAAACACAACATCTTGTATTAAGGACGAGAGTTGTTGTAATCTTGTGACGACTTGTGTAGAAGTCGTCACAAATCAGTTTTGTATTTGTGGAACCTGGGCCGAAGTTTGAGAAAGAAAATCGTGCCTAACCTAGACACGATACACTTTTACATGCCTAGGTAGAGTAGGTACACTTAAAAATTTTATTAGGTAACGTGGACCAATGGATGAATTACACATGATGATGCAACACGGTACGTTGGAACCGTCAGTTCCGGCATGACACAAAGTCCACCTTCCCGTACTTGGACCATGCCAATTTCATTTCTTCACACAGTGGGCCGAAACTAGGCGCGTCCCGATTTGACCCACTTGTTGTAAATTTCAATTGATGGCCATAATTCTCAACAGAAAAACCCTATAAATTTCAACAGGTTTCATCTCTCCTCACCTTTAACATTCAACAATGGCGGCGGAAGGTTGCGAAATTACGAACATCCTAAGGGAAGTGAAACAATATTGGGTATGAGTACTTTCACTCTTTTCTGCTTCTCTTCAGTATGATTTTCACTTAATTTTGTTGGACAAATTTGTTGTTGGACAAGTTTGAGGATGTATCCAAACATAGTCATATTAGAATCCATATGTGCAAATTAGTCGCATACATTTTAATCAATCTGCAATTAGATCCAAATAGATTCAATTACAGTATTCCGACAACCTTTCACCGGAGAACAAGCTATTAAAATGAAATTATTTCTCTTTTATTTGTTAGATCCATTGTTCTCCCGAAGAAAAATCCCTCCACCTTTTAGCGCTCTTGAAGAAAAATCGTATTAAACAAAAGGTGTTGATATTTACAAGTGCAGCTAACATGGGCTATAAGTTGAGTCTCTTTCTGGCAAAGGTAATGCGCTGTCGGTATTTGTTTTGTCATGGATTTGTAAAATGTTACTGTTGCAGACTTGTATTGAGACTTCTTTCTTATTCAACTTATATGTTTTGTTGGCAGTCAGCAGTCAAGGTCGCTGTTCTGCATCCTACTTTACGTAAAGATAAACGTAAGGATATCGTCAGGGTATGCAAAGCCTCCTCTATGTCGTTTATATAAATGATAAAATGTAATATCAACGGTGGACTTCTTATTTTCAGGACTTCAATACTGGTTCGTTAGATTGCTTAATTGCAGTTCATGATGGGCATGCTTATCTCGGAATGCTACCGTCGGAGAATGCTACAGATAATTCGTTGGTCAGATACAAATGGATGCTAACGGAGGAAGATACATTTGGTGTGATCGGTACTAAACTCAAGGATGTGTACACAGTATGTATTGTGAATGCAATATTTGCACTTTGCACCTCAAGTCTTGTTTCGTATGACTCCCCATTTTAATCTTTATGACCTTTTTTAGTTTTATGCTTTAACATGCACTGATGTGAGCTGAAACATATTGAAATGTAGTTCCATTTCTGCAATGCTTTTTTCTCTTCAGGCCGTTGCTTGCCTTGACATCGACTTCAAGAATGTGTACATATTATGTGCTGTTCAAGTCGTGTGGTCAATCTTGTATTTGAAATTTCCTCTCTATTTGGTAAGCAATTGTATTTCAAAAACTGTAACATACTGTATGATTTCTTTCTGCAGGTTATACACTTTCAGATGCCGCTAAACGCTGCTGGATACGTACATCGTATTGGACACGCAGGACGAGATTCTAATACACAAGCATCGGTTTCTCTTGTAAGTTCTAGCTGCAAGTATATAACTTCTCTACTAATTTGTTATAAGTTGGTGTCGCGCTGTTTAATCTTCATGTTAATATTATTAACTGCTCTTTGTTGGTCCTTGCATGTGTGTTATGCCAGTGGTATTGGTATGTTACTCCTATCAATTTTAGAACTGAGGGTTAGGAACTGTTCTATAGATCCAAAATCCAGTTTGACAAAATATACATATCTTCGACCACAATCTACATACAAGTTTTGTAGGTTGATGATTGAATTCGTGTGCTTTTTGTAGGAGGCAAATTTATATATTTAGTTAGTCTAACAGCCATCTTGCTCTTTTCGTTTGGGTGGGTAGTTTGACATGATAAATTTCATGTTTCAGGAAGACAAATTATGTGTTAAGTTTAGTCTAGGAGCCACCTTGCGTTTTTCTTTTTTTCTTCTTCTTTGGAGTCAACCAAGAAGTTACAGGTTTAGTGCCCACGAATGTTGGCATATGGCTAGGGCATTTAACCATTAAAATACTGTAAGCTGGCTGGCTATGACTGAGATCTGTCTCTTTTGTCTCACAAATAGGTTTCTTCAGATGAGAGGGAAACTTTTGAAGCACTGAAGTCTACCTTAGCCGCTTACAGATCCGGAGAGTTCATTGTTCCTTTTCCTGTGCGCCCGGCAGATGTGGATTCGTTAAGATACCGAGCAGAGGTATTTCCGTTGCTTTCATCTTTTATTATTAGTTTCTTTCCACTCACAATAGAGCCTTTCACTATATTTTTTTCTGTTAGGGTCTTGGGGATTAGTATTTTGGATTAGATCGAAATGGCTTTATTTTCACCGTTGAACAGTAGCCATTGACTATAGCTTACCCTACGCTTCTTGCAGGATATCGAAAGGAGTGTGACATGTAGACATGCTCTCGATGCGATGTTATGAAGCCTAGTAATTAATGAAGCCACAATATGTTTTAAGTTTCGAGAACTATGTAATTAACTTAATCCCTTTCTAATACTCCGTAATTAGAACATGTATTCTGCTTTAGAGAAAGCCTAGTAATTAATGACATATGTATGGTTTTTGGAGCTTGCTATGCCTCTGTATGGTTTTTAGAATGTGGCAAGCAGGTTTCTGCTCTTTAGAAAAAAGAAATTGTTTTGGATATTGACTTGATCCTACCTACGCTTTCTGACACAATGTTGACCAATTACAATCCGTGTGAAGGTAAATTGAATGGCATAACGTTTAACTAGCATATACTCCCTCCCATTCATTATAAGTGTCTCATTGTCCATTTCTGTCTATTCACAATAATGTCCCATTGTCTATTTTTGGTAATGTTTTATACTTATTTTAATCACTTCAACCCACAACAATACCCCACCTCACACTATAACAATACTTATTTTAATCACTCCACTCACAATAATACCCCACATTACCTTCCCTCTCTCCAATTACCTCACCCCACTACAATACTTTACATTATTTAACTTATTTCTTTAATTCCCGTGTCATTCTCACAATGAGACACTTATAATGAATGAGAGGGAGTATATATATATATATATTTTTTTTTGGCACGAAGAGAAGGAGAGAAGGATATCTATAAACTGGCCCGCATAAGAGACTGAAAGACGAAAGATATTGGGAGAGTTAGGTGTGAAAGAAATGGACGACAAGCAGTGGCGGCTCTCGGGTTTCAACAGAGGGGGTGCGGAAAGTTTATAAAATCAAAATATTTTTAGTCCATGGTGACGAAATCATTTTATTTTTTTGCTGACGAGGAAACCCGCAATTGTTACCTTCGGTGTACACAGAATTTCATACATTTCTCATACATCTTTTTGAAAGGTTCGCCATTTGAGATATTAGCTCAAGAGTCAAGACAATCCGTGGAGACTTCCAGATGCAAGAGTCCCATATCCCTTGCCCATTCCATCACTATCTTCACTCCTTGAGTTCTTGCCTTTAGCGGGTTCTCCGCTCTTCCTCTCGTCATCCCTTTGTATGCAACTTCTCCTGCTTCGTCGATTAAGATCCATCCTACAGACGCATTTCTAGATTCATCCCAGCTAGCATCCACCATAACTCTCCTAGTTTGGCACTCATCCCTATTATCTATAATTATAAAGAAGGGTTTCCCTTCACGGATTTCCCCTGATCTCTGGAGTACCTCCTTCACCTTACATTTCTTCCTGGGTATATTGACTTTCCTCTTGTTTCTTTTTTTTTGAAAAAACCCATAGAGGGCTTAACTTATATTATCGAAATCAAAAGCCACAGCCTTAACAACGTTGCTCGGAAGAGCATTATCCCAGAAACGACGACCTACTTGCCATGGCCGCACATGTGCAAGCTCATGCGCTACGGAATTAAATAAGCGTTTCGTAAAGCAGAAAACAACATTAACAAAACAAGAAACTAAATCGTAAATCTCATCGTAAATAAGATAGATGTCACTCCGACCTTTCTTCTTTTTCTTCAAGTCTTCAATGACGGTCAAGCAATCACTCTCTATTGCAACTCTTGTGAGTCCAGCTCGTCGCGCCTCTTGAAGACCTAATAACACCGCTTCCGCTTCCAAGGACTGAATATCACGCTCCTCATGCATTTGCACCGTTACTCCCCACTGCACCTTCCCTTCGTCATCTCGACACACCACCCGGAGTCCCCCTCCTTCTCCCTCCTTCCACCCTGCATCCACGTTGAGCTTATGCCATCCATGTCTCGGTTTCTTCCAGCCCCTGACCTCCTGTCTAGCTGCCCCCTCCTCGTGTCCTCCTACCTCCAGCTCCCTCATTTCGCTCACCATGTCCCTTACCCTCTTCACCACATTCCTCACAGTACCCCGATCCCCGTCAAACACTAATTTGTTTCGCGCTTCCCAGATAGCCCAGCAACACGTCATTAGCAGTACGCAATCCCGCACCTCCAACTCTCTTACCATGGCCTCGCCCCACTCCCTAACCCGCTCAAACACAGTCTCCTTCCGCACCTCCACACCTAGCTCATCCCAAATTCCTCCCACCCACCCACAGTCCCTTACGACATGGAGACAAGTCTCCACCTCGCATAAACAAAGCGGGCATCCAGCTTCTGTACCGGGAATCCGTCTAGCGATATTATGTTTCGTAGCAATAGCATCGTTACAAAGTTGCCAAAAGAACACTTTAATGCGAGGGATAACCGGCATCTTCCAAATCCTATTCCACATCCATTTCTCACGGGAAAAATCCGATTGTTCCGCCTGCTGTCCCATATTCGTAGCTAGAGCCCAATATGCCGTCCTTACCGTATAACACCCATCTTTTGTAAGGTCCCAACACCAATCATCACGAGGGTTATCGCTACTCAGCCTGATATTTAAGACCCTATCAGCCTCAAAAGGAAGCAACAGATATCCTTACTTTCCTCTTGTTTCTTATTAAGTGCAGTTACCGCTAGTTACCGCTAGCTCCACCATGTTTGACCATTTTTTGTAACGTGATATCCTTATTTTACTTTTGCCTACCCCATTAATTATCATGATTGATAATTTAAGTTACTTTGACCAATAATCGGCGTTTAATTATTTTATAAAATTAGGTCATTTTTTATTCAGGTAGCTACAAAACCAATGGCCGTTTCATTGAATTGGTTTTTAGGTCTATACCAACATTCATAATGATTCATAGGGCTGTCTTAAAACAAATTGAGGCCTAGTGCGATACGGAAAAATGAGGCCCCAAAATGAATACTTCGAGATTTGTATTAAATTTCATTAATAAAAGCTTATAATACAGCCAAGGATGGTGATGCCAATACAGCCATGTTTCACCAAGCTATTAAGCAGAGACAGATACATAATAAGGTGCTGCAAATTGAGGATAATTCTGAAAATGTCTGTAATTCTCCTGATGATATTATACATGCTTTTGTGGAGTATTATGAGCAATTACTGGGGACTAAAGGCCAGCCTACTCAATTTTACAAGACTGTGGTAGCTCAAGGCAAGCTAGTGGATGAGGCTGATTGGGCTGACATGTGTAGGATTCCTGATACTGAGGAAATAAAGGAGGCCATATTCTCAATACCTAATGAAAAAAGCCCTGGACCTGATGGCTATACTAGCTGTTTTTTCAAGGCTAGCTGGCATATTATTAAAGAAGATATTGTAGCAGTTGTTCAGGACTTTTTCATACATGGTAAAATGCTGAAACAGCTTAATAGCACAAATCTTATTCTAATTCCCAAAGTTGAGAACCCTATGTTAGTCAAAGAGTTCAGACCTATTGCCTATTGCAATACTCTATATAAGGCTATTTCTAAGATTATTTGCAACAGGCTTAGTGAATGCCTTCCTAAGATTGTAAATCCTGCTCAGTGTGCCTTTATTAAAGGTAGAAGTATTCTTGGTAATATTCTGATCAGTCAGGATTTAGTCAGATTGTACACTAGGAAAAGTGTGTCACCTAGATGTTTGATGAAGGTGGACTTGAGGAAAGCCTATGATTCAATAAAATGGATTTTCATAGAACAGATGCTTGATGCACTCCATTTCCCTCCAAAGCTGGTTGGTCTTATAATGCAGTGTGTCTCTTCTACCTCTTTTTCTATTGGCTTAAATGGGCATAACCATGGGTATTTTTCTGGTTTTAGGGGTTTAAGGCAGGGGGATCCTATGTCTCCCCTGCTTTTCACCCTCTGTATGGAGTATCTGAGTAGGCTGCTTGACATGGGTAGTGAGCTGTCTGGTTTCCACTTCCACCCTTTGTGCAAGAAAATGAGGCTTACACACCTGATGTTTGCAGATGATCTGCTTCTTTTCTGCAAAGGTAATGTCAGCTCTATTTATATTATTATGGAGATGTTCAGAAGGTTCTCTTCTGCTTCTGGGCTGAGTATAAATGATGAGAAATCTGATTTCTATAGTAATGGTATACCTCCTGATGTGGTGACCAAGGTTCTCAAGGGTACTGGGTTTAAACAGGGGACATTACCCTTCAAATACTTAGGAGTTACCATATCTCACAAAAGATTGCCCAAGATTGATTGTAACATTTTGGTGGATAGGATGATTAATAGGATAAGAGGCTGGAATAGCAGGAAGATTTCTTATTCTGGAAGGCTTGTCCTAGTTAAATCAGTGTTATCTACTATACATAACTACTGGTCTCAGATTTTTGTGTTGCCTGTTGGAGTAATGGATAGGATCCATGCTCTCTGAAGGAATTTTCTGTGGGAAGGTAGTGACAAGTACTCAAAAGCTCCTCTTGTAGCATGGAATATCTTGTGTAGGGGAAAAGAACATGGAGGATTAGGGATAATTGATAGCAAAATGTGGAACATAGCTGCTATTGGGAAATTGGTGTGGTGGATAGCCACTAAACAAGATCATCTATGGATCAAATGGATTGATAGCATTTATCTGAAAGGTGCCTCTTGGATGGAGTATAAAGTTACTGCTTACAGTTCATGGTCATGGAGGAAGATTTGTGAGGTTAAAGATATAATGAAAGCTGGTTATAGTGATGGTAACTGGAGAGGGAAGGAGGATTCATATTCCATTTCTGATGGGTATGAGTGGTTAGGGCATGAGAATTTGCAGAAGGTTACTTGGGCAAAGCTGGTTTGGAGCAGATATAGTATTCCCAAATGGTGTTTTACAATGTGGCTTAGGCAATAGAAAAGGCTACTGACTTTGGATAGGCTTCTCAAGATGGGAATGGATGTTCCTCAACTATGTTTCTTATGTGGCACCTTCCCTGAGACACATGATCATCTATTTCAGGATTGCCCCTATATACAGAAATGCTACCAAATGCTGGCACAGTGGCTACATCTGAGAGTCCCTGATCTGGTGAATCATGAAGATCTTCTCAAATTGAAGGGTACTACATTGCTTACGAGGCAGCTGTTAATGGCAGTAAGTTCAGGCTTGGTATATCTGATCTGGAATTGCAGGAATGTCTGCAGAATTGAAGGCTATGTACCAACTCCTGAAGTGTTGGTTGTGCATTTACAGAGAGATTGCAGGAGCAGATTATTGGTGACTTTCCAAGGGGAAATGAAGATGGAGGATCGTCATTGGTGTAATTTGACAGGGTTCAATTAAGAATTTTGTATTTTGAGTTTATACATTGTTAATCTGTTAGCTTACCTAGTACATGGTTAAACTTGATGATGTAATTGGTGCCCTAGTTGGGGTTTGGTTATAATATAATACTAACATTCCACCAAAAAAAAAGCTTATAATACGGTGACCAAAAGCCGAGGCCCGATTCCCAGGCCCGTGGTTGCCCGTGGCCTTAGACACCCCTGATGATTCATATGATGATTAACATCGTTAGTTTCACACTAAAAAAGGTTCAGTTCATTAATTTTTAACGAGTTTAAAATTTATATTTACATATATGTATTATTATAAAGTTCCACTGATTGTTTACATGAAAATTTGGCGAGTTTCTAACATGCCGTCCTCAAAGATGTACTTAGAGGCGGACAAAGGTGCGGGCTGTCTCAGCCCGGCTACATGGGCTAGATTTTTCAAGCCCAGTCAGCACAGTGCCAGCCCAGGTCGCCCCTCCACCCGGGCCAGGCCAGTGCCGTATTTTTTGTGCCTAGCTCGGTCCAGCCCGTAAAAACACAATAAAAAACCTATGTGGGCCAGGCTTGGGCCAGAAATTATACATCCCGACATAGCCCACCCCCTTTTTAGTGTTGGGTCCGGGCCAGAAATTGGCAGCCCAGCCTAGCGCAGCCCATTGTCCACCTCTAGATGTACTCCATAGTCTATACTACGTAGAGGCTAGGAGTATACTCCATAGTCTATACTACGTAGAGGCTAGGAGTAATATAGTTACAAGTCTACAACATTGTTTTAAAAAAATGGCTAATATGATTGTTCTAAAGCGCGTGTCGTAAGAGACCCGTTAATAATCTAAATAAGGTAACATAAATTTAATAAAACACGCTCATTAATTATGCTGAAATATTGTAATTATTTTTTTGGTTCAATCATTTGAGTTATTAATTAATACGTGCCCTTTATAATACAAGTTTGAAAAATCGTTTAAATTGTGCTCTTGGTATCTTTTTCACCATATTTACCATCTCCAGATGTATTGGTCATTAAAATTTAGGCAAACGTGACAACTTTATAAGTAATTTATTATTATTTTTCCCGCTACACGGCTACACCTAATTAAAACCAAATAATTCCCCTTTCCACCGCCTAACCCAAATCATATCATCTCGCCGGCGGTCTCTCCGGAACCCTCAAGGCCTATTTCCAGCTTAAATCGTACTATCTTCCATCTCTATTTTCAAATTAACAAGTTTTTCTTCCTCCGGGTGCTTAGGGGGTGTTTGACCAAGTTTAAAAAATGTTTTTGTAAATACAAAAGGAGAAATTTGGCCAAACACTATTTTTTAGGGGGGATAAAACTACTTTTAAAAAGCCATAAATTACTCCTTAGGCCACTAGAAGTAGAAGTAGCAAATTGTTGCTTCTACTTCTACTTCTAGTTTTTCTTTGTATTCATAAGATTTTAGCACATGCAAAAAATAATATTTGAGTGTATACAAAATATTTCCAAATTTCATCAATATGAATATTATTCAAATGATAATATTTGGGGTACATGTAATTTTTAAAAGAAAAACAAAAAATTGCTCACTAATTGGCCAAACATATCAAACAATGAAAAACTTTAAAATTTGGCCAAACACTTGCAAATTTTCTAAGAAGTAGTTTATGAAGAAATCCTTTTAGAAAGAAAAAACATTTTTCATAAAAGTAAGGCCAAACAGCCCCTTAATTGAACTTTTTCTGTTTCTGGTTTGTGTGATTAAGTTGCTTTACTAATCTTTTGTTTGTTTTATTTGTATTAGTTTGTTTTGCTGATTGTATAACTTTTTATTAGAATTTTTTTTCTTAAATGACGTTTAAATGGAAAACATTTACAAAAATGGGATTCGTTTCAACTTATTTACAAGAAATAATTCCACGTCAGCACAAAAGGACGAATTTATATTTTTTTAATAAAATTAAACTTCTCGCTGTGTGAGACAGCGACTAGTTATGGTATCAGTCTTTGCTCCCTAACATGCCTCATTCATCCTCTTTATTCTTCTTGGTCCGACGACCAATCCACGAACTACCACCACCATTCTCTTGTTCTCACTCCCCTTATCAAATAAAACGCTTTTTTAAAGTTATTAGTTTCGTACTTTGCAAATTAAATAACCCATAACATAGCCACTCGCAAAACAATTTCTTCATTTTTCGGTTTCGTGGCGAGTATGTTATGTTACAAAGGACTGAAGGGGAGGTGCCGAGCAAAGGAGTGAAGGAGGTGGGTCGATTTTGGGACTCCCTACGCTGCTGTTATGGTGGTGCTCGGGCTGTCGGATTCGAAACCGAGACGAACTGAGTTGATGCAAATTGGTGGACGAAGGGGGAGCTGGTGATTGTGCCAGTGTTCGGCTTGAATAACCAGCAGCAGGAGTCATTTCTGATTGGAGTCGTATCACGTATGCTGGTTTGATTGTGAGCGAATGGTGCGTTAGCGAGCATGAATGAAGAGGAGAGTAACATGTGTGTAATATTTATTTGCAAATTGAAATTAGAGTAGCAGAGACTTTGGCACTTCGCATAACATACCAGCTGCGAAACCGAAAACGCAAAAATTGTTTTGGTAACGACGATGTTGCGGGTTATTTAATTTGCAAAATACAAAGCTAATAACTCAAACAATGGAGTGCATTTGATGAGGGGAGTGAGAGGAAGAGAATGGCGGTAGTAGTTTGTGGATTAGTGGTCGGAGTATGGAGAATGAAGAGGATGAAAACCATTTCAAGGAGATTGAAACTGAAGGAGTTATGTACACTGTACTATACGAATTAACTCACTCGAGTTTATGTAATCGATATGCCTTGCTAGAGGCCGATGTCGGTTTGATAGGTAAATGTGGTTTACGCATCTGGTAGTCTTAAGTGGACCTATTAAAGGTACGGGATTAGTATATAATTATTAGTTGGACTTATAATTATACTAATAGGGCTCTAATATGGATTAGGCTCAGCTGCGTTAGGGTTAGGGTTAGGAAGAATGCACTTGTGTATCTCATCTATATAAGGAGGGGATTGTCACACAAACCCTAACTAATTATATACTGATAGTGAGGAAAACACAAGAGAGAAAAGGAGTTTTCTCTAAGCTTTCTTCTTCCCTTCAAGTACTAGCATACAGGGCGCAGATTAGTACCTGTGTGGATACTGGCAGAGGCATCACAACTGGGGTGCTCGTTATTCGCCTAGGGTTTCGGATCTACACGGTTACATACTTCTTATTATTGATTATTCCACTGCGCTAGAAGGAATGTATCGATTCATATTATTCTTTATGTTAATTTGTATAATACTTGCGATTAGATCCGGGTTCATAGGGTGTTCAAAACCTTACATTGGTATCAGAGCCTTTGTCGCGTAGTATTATTCAAATCGACTTGAATCTTGTCCCATAATTGGTTATGGGAGATTCATTTGATATGATGAACAGAATGTGTGTAGATCTATTAGAAACATGTTTAGGGTAATTTTCAATTAGCTAATTTTATGTTGTGAATTATGAAATTGAAATTTTATGCAAACCCTAATTTTGAATTAGTGTATAATTTACCCTAAAATCGTTTTCTAAAACCCTAAGAGATGTTATTTCATTGTTGATGATGAGCCCTAATGTGATTAAGGCAAGATTCGAATGAAATAAGATGAAGGGGGGCCAAAACCATAAACAAAGAATAAAAAACGAGGCTAAATCAATTGGGTTCAAAGGTTGAACAAACCAATTAACATGTTTTATGACATTCGAAATTGTTTTGACTGTTTAATGGCTTATTTTGATGTTAATCAGACCGGTTCCAAGTAAATTGGACCGTTTTAGGCAGGGAACCGGTATTACCTTGCATAAAACCGGTTTATTTAAAGGCGAACCAGCCTGTTTAACATTATTGCGCATTAATTATATTTCTCGCTCGGTTTTTGATGTAAATGGATTGGTTTGGCCGGTTTGTTTCCGGTTCCGAGTGAGACAGGCCAAGTACCGTGGGGAACCGGTCATGTTGTAGTCGTGTTCTCTTGTTTTCTATGAAAACTTATTGATTTTATAAGAAAATCATTGGTTTGACCTTGTTTTGGCTACGTATTGGTCTAAATTTGGCTAGGGTCATGGCTAAAACTAGTATAACTGATAGGCTAATCGCACACCTATGCAAAAATACCCTAGGCACAACAAATTAATGTAGTATATAGGGGTCGAATTCCACAGAGAAAACGGTTATTATAAAGTGAATTGTATGGTGCTTCTCTATCAAGGTTGATTTAACGATTGATTGGTTGGTTGATTTGTAATATCTAATTAACAATAAGATTAAAAGAGTCCAAGGGAATTGATCCACACATGCATTTTATATATAATAAATATATCAAACATAAGATTAGATGATAAAAACACAATTGCTTAGGCTAGCCACCCATCTCTCGATATTAGTGTCAATCACCATAGAACGGTTCATAGAAGCTCTCGCACTAAGTCACCATTATTTAACATATGCAAGGTCTAATCCAAATCCGTGTTTCACAACTTAAAGAAATGAATTAACAAATATAATCAATGGTTAAGGCCTTTAAACAATGATTAATCAATTAAAGTGAGCATATATTATAAACAAAAGATTAGAATCATCATCACTCAATTGTTTGATATATTACATTACATTTTTATGGCATGGTTTCACAATCCCTTTAAACAAATAAAACTACTCACTCATAATGAAATGTAAACAATTGACTTTATGTAAATTAGACATATTATAAAGTAGATTATTATTTAGGTGATTAACAAAACAAGAACAATATTAAAACTTGTAAGAAATGTGATCAACAATATATAAAAAGACTAATGAAATAAGAAATAATAGTAAACTAGAAATGTATTACCAATATGGAGAATGAGACTTGTATGATAAACCAAAGCAAATACCCAAGAATAATATGAAGAACTTTGTGAGAGATGTTTTTATTATGCTTGGAGAATGACAAAACTAAAGAGAGAATTACAACTAAAAGAACTATGAGAACTTAGAGAGAATTTCTAAACTAAGAGAATCTGTGTAAAAAGGTATGAGAATGTGTATGGGAATTGTGTGTAAGTGTGTCGTATAACACCTCCTATTTATAGTGGATAGGAGGTGTAACGTAAGATAAGTGCTAAAAGACATCCAAAGTGAAGCTAACATAAGGGGCTAAAGTATACAAATTATGCACTTATCAAACTCCCCCAAGCTAAGCCCTTGCTTGTCCTCAAGCAAGATCATCCCTACCATTCCATCTCAATTGACTTGTAAGTATAAGACTCTTATCCCTAAACCACAAGGGCATGAGGAAAAGCGAAACACGGTTGAGATTTACATGGCGGCGTAGCATAAACAACTTCACATGGGCTTTTCGGCCTTGCAAGATCTTTTGACTTTCGGACTCTCACGGTACACTCGTATCTCAATTATATGTGAAAGGACATTTTTGTGAAAGATCACTCCATAATCCTCGACTCATGTGAGTGTGCCCGCAATCTAATATGGTTAGCATTCAAATCATAAGACAAAACAATCATATGCAAGCAATGATGAAGTCAATAAGGGTTAGAAGAAGGCTTTTTTGTGATATGGGTAATAAGGGGGACAAATGATTATGGTAATGTGGAGTTAGTAGCCAAGCTAGTAACAAGACCATGGGATTTGCTCATTCCAACCTAAATTCCCAACTTAGAAGTCAATATTGATGATGAT
>JAGPOY010002996.1:0-13814 GCA_018983105.1 Silene uniflora
TGTTCAAATCAGTTGACATATGACGAATTTGGCAACTTCTGTTATGTGTTTGTGCACTATTGTAAAATACAAGCTCATATTATGTTCTTTTCCCCTACCTAACACATATACTCCAACAATATACCGACTATATTTGTTTAATTGTAAAGAGCAAAAAAACAAGAAATATTTGCCAAAAGAAGAGCATAAGTTAAGTAAAAGTAGGTGATCATTGAATAATGATTTTCCTAATAATTAAAGAAATAATCTCTTTAATCATAGGTTATGAGTTTTGGCTATAAAATGTTTGGCCGGTTAAATAATTATCCAATGTCGTAGTATGTCATAAAATAAACCGTAAAAGGTCGGTTAAAAAGTATTTCAGGAAGTAAATGTGTTTAATTGTGCTTAAAAATTAGCTTGAAGCTCTCGTGTTTTATTGATTAACTACTTTCACCATAAACACATTTCTTTGTTTTAGCTTACACACTCGAGTTTAGCCTAAGTTTTAGTTAAAATCATAGAAGCGATATCTCAACATATACAATCAATATTTTTAGGCCTCGTTTAGTTCATACGGGATTCTAATTCATGTGTTAATCTGTAACGTACGGGAGTTTAATTCCTACATCAAATTCACATGAATTACAGAAATTCGTTTGGTTGTCATGTTGCTTGGAGTTTCCAATGACCATGAGGGGGGTAGGTAGTTAAATTCCCCCGTAATGTAAGAGCTGGAAACTCCCCATTTTACAATTCATGAGATTTTAGAACCTCTAAAAACCACAATTCATGGGATTTTAGAATTCCCATGATTGGGTGGACAACCAAACGAGGTCTTAGGTAATATTTCCATCTAACTGATTAGGCTAAAGCTTTCATAATTCTATGGCCATGTTCTTTTCGACTGAAATGAGCTGAATTGAATTGAATAGACTTGAGCTGAACTGAACTGAATGTAGCTGAGGTGAATTGAATGTAGCTGAAGTTAGAGTTAATTTTATGAAGAGATGAGTTGAACAAAATTGATTGAAACTGAACTGAACGAAGCTGAAATTAAGCTAGAAAGGACGGAGCCTAATACCCCAACTTATAAATTTTGTCGAGAGCTGTAAAACTTTCAATTTTAAGACATACTCCCCCCAATCTAGATCAAAGGTAACATATGAACCTTTAAATTACCATATATGTCCATCATAATTTTCACAAAATAAAGTACACGTTCATTAAACTTTGTCGAAAGCCAAAAACCTATAGAGTATACGAGATATTTTGTACATTCCACCATCTCATTTCATTTTATATTTTTCATTGCATAAATGTATAAACTTATTATATTTATACAAACGTCTTTCTAAAAAATAATTATCATGAAAAGCATCTATGAACCAAACGCACAACTATACTTCTCTCATTTTCTAGATTAAAACTAATTTTCAAAATTCACCTCACATATCTTATTTTAAACCTGCAAATTTAGGAAAATAAAAAGTTGGGAAGGAACAACCAATCCACCTATAGGCTCCGTTTGGCAAAACTAACTGAAAAGGTAGCTGAAAACTGAAAAGGTAACTGAAAAGGTAGCTGATTATATAAAACAATATTTGGCAAACTAACTGAAAAGGTAACTGATTTTAATGAAATGCCGTGAAAGAATATGATAATTATTTAATAGTATAAATTTAAGGGGTAAAAAGGGAAAATAAAACCAAATCAGGTACCTGAAATCTCAAATGCTACTCTAGGTAGCTTTTCATTTCAGGTAGCTTATTTGGTTAAATAAGCTACTTACCAAACGCGTACACAAAACTAAGGTACTTGAAATTTTGGTCAAATAAGCTACTTTGACCAAATCAGGTACCTGAAATGGCTTGTCAAACGGAGCCTATATAGTCTTCCCATTTGAGCATTAAAACAAATCAAATATCATCTCATTTAAATATTTAGACAAACTCTTTCAAAAAAAAAAAAATATTTAGACAAATCATTTTACTTTTCACCATACATTCTTTCATAATTCTTTGACAAACTTACTGAAAAACCGTCTTCCAAAACCATACCAACCTCTAATTAGAAAGGGAGAATTCTTTGATGATTAGTGTAAGCTTTATGTGGCCTAAGATTCTTAAACAGATACAGTGGAACCTGCCACACACTTTCTACTTTCTAGTTTCTACTACAGTACAAATAACAATCCCTTTGGTCAGAAAATTCTTGCTTAACTTTTTAAACTAATTTCTTCAAATTTAATTAAACTACTTTACCTAATTAATTCATATCACTAAACATAACAGATTAATGTCTAATCACTCTATCACTGTCTGCTTAAATGCTTGTGTAGTTTTCACGGGAAGAAATTAAACATAACTACTGTACTTCTTTATTAAACAGAAACAGTAATTATTGCGTGAGACGGTCTTATACTGTACAGTAAGAGATCAAAAGGGAGATCATGGAGCTATGGAAGCTCCTGTTAATCAACATCTTATTATTGTTTAGTGTATTAAGCTCCATTAATGGTGATACAGATCAAAATGATGGTTAGTCAGCAATTTTTATTTTTATTTTTGTTGGTAGATGCAATTTTTAATGGGTTTTGATATCTGGGTTGTTCTTGTTTTTGCATTTTGATTCATATTTTTTCTGGGTTAATTAGCACCAAATAGAGTAATAATGTTTGCTGTCTGAACGGATTCGGATGATGATTCATGTTAGCCGACCCCAAATCATGTTGGGACTAAGGTCTTTGATTCATGGTTTTGATGGATTACATTGGCTGCATCCAATTGTTTGTTGTGAGGGTGTATATTATGTACGGATAATTCACGTGGTACCGCTGAGGTTTGTGGTGCTAATTATATGCTAACATTTACTAGAATTGGGACTTAGATGTGCATGTTATCTGTCAGGAGTCAGGACTGTCAAAGCATTAATTTTTTTGGGTGATAGTTGATGATACTCCCTCCGTTCCTGTCAATAGTTTACACTTGCTTTATTTCCTCCTCACAAAATAAAGTAAGTGTAAACTATTCACCGGGATAAATGTACTTGGTTGTTCTTACCGACGATACCTTTGGGATTTGGCTTGCTTCTTAAAAATTTGAAGCTGGTGTTTAGTGTAAACTGGATTTTGCATACTTTTTGTTTGGCTGCAAAATTTTGATTGTGCGATTGGTCGTGCTGATGAATGGATTGAGTGCTGTCAATGTTGGTCGAAGGGGAGTCAGATTGTTATGATCATGGATGATTGATCATAATCTTTTTCAGATTTATGTTGGTTCATGTAGCTATAAAAGTTTTCGGCTTTTTTGGCAACATGAACATGTGGCTCTCGTTATGAACGGATACCGACTTTTTATTATTGAGGCTCACAAATACAAATGAGTCCGCCTTTTGATA
This sequence comes from Silene uniflora, assembly GCA_018983105.1. NCBI lineage: Eukaryota > Viridiplantae > Streptophyta > Magnoliopsida > Caryophyllales > Caryophyllaceae > Silene > Silene uniflora. Next base: position 3,379 of record JAGPOY010002996.1, read on the forward strand.
GTATTATGGTGAGACTAGTCCATAATCATATGCACTAATTAAATTGTCGAACTTGGTGAATATGGGGTAATAAACACCTGGTAATTAATGTTAGGTATAGGAACAACATATGGGTCAGGTTTTGATATATTAGGTCGGTATTACACTATATGTCTATATTCACTTGAACCTATGTCTTCGGAGTTGATTGAAGCTGGCTTGGTTATACTTTGCTAGCTTATACTTTCTGGCAGCTTGTTTTTGTGATGACTGTTGTAGTTTCTAGATTGTCTTTGAGGTAAAGAATACGGAATTAAGACTACTTCATAATCATCTCAAAGGAGGGCAGGTTGGATTTGTGTTACTGTGAACATTTGGTATAAGCAACCATGCCACGGCTCACGAGTCTGGGTTATGGTCCTTCCAAGATTTGGATATCGGGTTCAGACTTCAGATTCTCCAAATAAAACTCTTGTTTACTTTTAACAATCTGTTGTTGGACGAGCTGTACAAAGTTTATATTTGAACATCGTGTTTGTCAAACAGTTAAATTTTTTATATTTTTATTTTGGAGAATTTAGAAATCCTAAGTTTTGGTTTAACATTCCTAGACTCGACTTGCACATTGTGGGATGTTGCTCCATTGTAAATTATATAAGCAGTTTCTGACTGTGAAAGATAGCAAGCCTTTAGTTTTCTTTGAGGTAGAATGTTCATTTTGTTGCTCCAACAAATCAGCTAACTGTTCGGAAAACACTAACAGGATGAAAATCTCTTTTTTTTTGTTTGGATATCAAAAATGGTGGGAAAGGAAGGGGAGGGGGAAAGAAGGAAGGGAAAGGGAGGGAGGGGAAGAGTAGGGGGAATGCTGGGTGATAGTTTTCGCTCCAAATATTTCTGTTGTTGGAGGGGCAATAATTTGCCTTGGAGGAGGGAAATTGAGGGATCCATTTTCCCTCCCCTCCAAATCTATTCACGTTCATTATTCTATCCGAACAATGAAAATTGTCTCCCTCCAAATCCATACCCTCCATATCCCTCCAAATTCCCTATCCAAACAAGGCCTAAATGTCCAGATCAGTGTTTAGGGAAATAGTACTGCCTCCGTCCATGAATAAGCTTCCCATTTTCTTTTGAACGTGAATTAAGAAGTACACGAACTTTTCGACAAAGATTTTAAGTGAGAAGTCCAAAATGGAAACAAGGAGTGTTGGGAAGTTTATTTAGGAACACAGGGAGTACTGGGGACCTGTGACCAGGATTTTGTTAATATGATATAATAGCCTTGCTTCAATCTGCAGTGTCTGTTCTCAACGGCATGTACACTGGCATGAATTCACCTACACAACTAACTGGATGGACTTCTTCTGGTGGTGATCCGTGTGGTCAGTCATGGAAAGGTGTTTCTTGTTCAGGCTCAAAAGTAACTCAAATGTAAGCCTACTTTTTTTTATTGTTATGTACTACTCTCTTTGTACATTAATCATCTTTCTAGTTTTCACTTTTCACTTTCGGGATGTCCATGTATAAGCTGCCGATGTACAATCTTTCCACTTTTGTATGTTATTTGTGATTATCATCTTTCGTCAACTTGTATTTCCATCCACTTATCATTGTTCATTAATTTTTGTGCAAAAGGTAGTACTAACTATGCAATTTTTGCTCACATCTCACATCTATACTGTTTAAGTCTAATCTTGTTCTTTTTGTAATCTCGTTGCAGAAAAATACCGAACCTTGGACTTACCGGGTCAATTGGATATTCACTTCAGAATTTGCAATCGTTAACTGACTTGTAATACTCTTGAGTTGTCCACGCTGTCATTTTGAGCTCCTTGCGGGTTTGTTCTTTTGCCATAACTTTGTGTGAATGTTTGCAGTGACATAAGCCACAATAATTTTGGGGGTACGGTGCCTTATAATCTTCCAACAAATGTGCTACGACTGTATGTCCTCTTGCTTTGGCTTGTACCCATTGTTTTAACTTTATAAGAATAGGAAATTTTTGACAGGAACGGCAGTTGTTTTTATCGTTCTTGTTCATGTTTACTCTTTAGTATCAGCTGATATAACTATATAATCTTTTTGTCAATTTCCGGAGTTAATTATCTTAGGCTATTATATCTTGAGCAGAAACCTTGCCAGTTGTAATTTCAATGGACAAGTACCCTATTCAATTTCTACTATGAAATTGTTAGAGCAGCTGTAAGTTTTTGCTCTTATTTCAATCTTCTTCACAGTAACCTAGAGGGCTAGAGGAGATGTAACTAAAGCGGTTCTTTTTCCTGCTTGAGAATAGGGACCTCAGCCACAATCAATTCAACGGACAACTGGGTGTCGATTTTTCTCAGCTTTCTGCACTATCTGCAATGTGAGATGTCTCCTCTTTATATATTTTGTAGTTTATAGTTTATTCTTTTCAGTTGTCTTTCCTATTTTCTCTTTTATTTAGCCGAAAATTAAATGGAGATCTACTATTTTGCCAAAAAAAAAAAAAAAAAAACTTCTAAGCATTTCCTATCCATGTAAATATCAAGTGAATTCATTCTCTTGTCGTTGATACTGCGCTTGATGGTTTTATGATAACTTACTGATTGCTGGTTTTTCAGGGATGTTTCTGGTAACTCTCTTTCAGGCAATCTCTCTACAACGATGAGTTCGTTGACCAGCTTGAACTCTTTGTCAGTACTTCCTCCATAACAATTTCCCTCTAAAAACTGTGTGTTCTGTAATAAATTATTCTTCTTATGGTCGAATTACTATTGTGCAGAAATTTGGCAAACAACCAGTTCACAGGCACAATAGATGTCCTAGCTGACCTGCCTCTTCAGACTCTGTTGGCATTCTTTTCTCTATGATAATTAAGCATCATTTCATTTTTCTATCCGCAATAATTCCGTAATAACGTACTCTTATGTCTCCCTGGTAGGAATGTCGCGAATAACCAGTTCACTGGGTGGATTCCGAAGCAATTACAAAACATAAACCTTCAGTATGCATTGCTCATTTTAACTCTTTGGGTGTTCTACTCTTTTGATGCAAAAGAATTTTTTTAAAGTCCATTCTCTTTATGCTGCATTATTAATCATTTAAACCTTCACAGGAAAGGTGGCAACTCATGGAGTTCAGGTCCTGCGCCACCGTCCCCGCCAGCTCCACCTGGTGCACCCAGTCATAAAAAATCTGAGAGCCACCAAAAGCCGTCTCAAAGTTCAGACTCTGGTAAATCCGGTATTAGTGCCGGTGCCATTGTCGGAATCATTTTGGCCATTCTTGTGGTTGTAGCAGTAGTCGGGTTTGTCGTGTTTAAGAGGAGATCACGAAAGCCAACCCGTGACATAGAGAAGACTGATATAAATAAGCCGTTTGTTCCTCCTGTTGCTTCAAACGATGTGCCTGGTAACTTTGCCTTCTTGTGCTTTTTTTTTGTGTTGTTCTCTGTGGACATTTCCTATTGCTTGAAGTGCAAAAAAAATGTTGTTGGATCTGTTCACTTTTAGGTAAAATGTTGGAATATCTATATGTTATTGTGACGGTAAAAAACTAACCACCTCTAGTATTAATTCTCACTTGTGGGAGACGGTCTCGTGTTAATATAATGGGAGAATTATGCAATTCAACTAAGATCCCCACCCATATACCCATTAACCCAGTATGGACCCTCATGATCATTTGATAATGAGACCGTCTAGTATAAGATTTTGTGTCCCACGAATCCGCGATCACGTATTTGCTTCTGAAGATAAACTGGGAATTCACATTGTTATATGCTTGACTGTGGTATTTTGAATGAAAAGGTGATAATGTTAAAGCTGGTTTTGCAGAACTGAAGTCTGTACATTCGTCATCCTCAATCAACACAACTACACTTGATCCAGTTGCTACGATAAATCTTAAACCACCGCCACTAGATCGTCACAAGTCGTTTGATGACGAGGACTTCTCGAATAAGCCTCCTGTGATCAAAGTGGCTAGACCAGTGCCAGATAATGTCAAATCATATTCCATAGCAGATTTGCAGATGGCTACTGACAGTTTCAGTACTGAGAATCTTATTGGAGAAGGATCTATTGGACGTGTTTATCGCGCTCATTTTGATGACGGAAAGGTATACTTCACCATTGCATTTTGTTTTTACCATATCGATCATTTGTTAAGTTCCATATTTGTTGTGATTTTCAATGCCCTACCCATATTTTCTGAATTTTAACACTCCCCATGATTTTTTTTTCTGTTACCAATGTATCCTGAACTCAATGAAAAGTTCGTATAAATAACCCAAGTATCTGCTTCTTTTGGATGTAGTATATGGTCACTTGTAAACAATTATTTATCGATCCATAAGCATAATAATCGTGATTATTCTTTTGGCATTTGCGATTTTGAAAACCCCTAAAGTATCAAATGCTTTGCCTGACATATAGATGTCAAATCCAATCATTTTCTGAAATTATGTCATATTGACAGATACTGGCTGTAAAAAAGATTAATTCGTCGGTGATCGCAAACCATAATGAAGATTTCACAGAGGTAGTTGCCAGTATCTCCCAATTACATCATCCAAATGTGACAGAGCTGGTTGGTTACTGCTCTGAACATGGGCAGCATTTGCTTATTTACGAGTTTCACAAGAATGGCTCCTTGTATGACTTCTTACATATCGAAGATGAATACAGCAAACCATTGACCTGGAATAACCGTGTCAAGATTGCTTTGGGAAGTGCACGTGCTCTTGAGTAAGTTAAGATTATGATTTTTTACTACTCTCTTGAAATCGCTCGAGGAAACCCAAGTTTGTCAAGTCCTAGAAATTCATGCTTAGACAATTGAACGTCCTCACAATCTATGGTCAATAGACCAAGGATGCTCTGCCATTGACTTCAGCTGCCTTTTGTTTACGTTTGCTGTTGGATCGCTTTTTTAGGCAAACACATTCACGAGTGGAAAGGGTATGCGTAATGGTTAGATTAGAGTGTATTAACATTGGTGGAGACCAACCACATGAGTTGACCTCGGAAGGCGTTAATTAGTCTTTATCAGACAAAGAACTTTCCGAACATGGCCGAGACAGACCTAAGAAGAATGTAAATAAATGGGCGAGACATAGGGAGTATCTGTGGTCCCGTGTTTAGCTCTTAGACAGTACTTGTTATGTTCTTAACTGACTTTCCTTACAGGTATCTGCATGAAGTTTGCTCTCCCTCTGTAGTTCATCAAAATTTCAAGTCAGAGAACATATTGCTTGATGGAGAGCTGAACCCTCATATTTCCGATTGTGGGCTAGCCACCGTCCTTCCAGATGTAAATATGGTACTTCTCAACCCTGATGAAGCACATTGCAGGCTAATCTCACGTATAAATGTTTCCTGTCAAAATTCGAGCATTTGATACCAATGCAACTTTCAAGCCTTCTTTACTAATTTTTGAAAACTCTGGATATAATTAAAATGCATCCATGATAGTTGTTCTGTGTAGTTCACAACTTCACAGCATATAAATACACATGAAATTGAAGATAGCGGCTTTTTCCTTGAGCCATGAGAGCAGAAGTTAATAATATTTTTCTTGAGCTAGGGAAGGCTGCTCGTGTTTCCTTGTAGATACTGGCATTTGATAACAGTAGGAAACCCGCAGCCCTTTACTAAACTGTGCACTAGCAAATAGCAATCCCGGAGTATACGTGATAGCCTGCCAATCACGTATACCAAGTTAACCACCTTTTTTTAACATGTTCCAACTCTGGAAGGCATAATTTCATGCGAATTGCTCCTGCAAGAGTTTGAACTCACACCAATGAGTTATTATTTTACGGTTTAACCAATTGAGCCAATTCAAATTAGCCAGTTGTCGTCCTTATATGCCTATTTGTCCAATCTTGCTTATTTGCTTGTGTTTTATGCAGGCAATGAACCACAGCGCAAGTGCGCCTGAAGTCGCTGATTCTGGTCAGTACACTCTAAAAAGTGATGTTTACAGTTTCGGAGTAGTCATGTTAGAGCTTCTCACAGGACGAAGATCTTTTGATAGGTAAAGTCATGGTCTTGGCTTGAAACCCGAGGTCTCCAAGTAAATGAGTAATCATTATTCTGACATTTTTTTTAATGTATGTAGCTCAAGAATATGGGAGGAACAATCTTTAGTTCGTTGGGCAACACCTCAGCTTCACGACATTGACACTTTGACTAAGATGGTAGACCCCGCATTGGAAGGCCTCTACCCTGTCAAGTCTTTGTCTCGCTTTGCCGATGTCATTGCTCTCTGCGTCCAGGTATGTCTTCTTGCCTAATACGGAGTGTTTTATTTTCTCGACAGTATGAAATTCTAGAGACTGGAAGACCTCAACCTTCCTGGTTTTATACACAGGGCACAGCTAACTACTACACACTCCTTTAATTTTCACTTATATTACTACCGAGTATAATTTTGTTATCTCTTGCCTATCAAAGCGTGCAACTTCAACCAATGTTTTACCAGGAATTCATATCAGTTTCATCTGTAGTCGTGAATTTAACTAGGTTACGATTACATTGGAATCTCAGTTTCTCAACTTATACAATCATACTCGGAACGATGAATGGTCAATTTTGGGATGCGACTTGCTTCCTTGGAACAGCGCATTGAATTGTTTGTTGTTTTTTTTTTGTATGAACAGCCGGAACCAGAATTCCGACCACCAATGTCAGAGGTGGTGCAAGCCCTGGTTCGCCTGGTTCAACGAGCAAACATGAGCAAGAGAACTGTAGGAAATACCGCTCGAGAGAATTCCGATACTACTGACAGTGTCAATTAAATGGCTGTACAGAATTTTTGAACACTGATCAAATGCTTGAGCAATCAAAGTTATTTATAATGTTCATTTGCTCATTATTTTCCATTTTCCCTACCTTTCCATCACAGATTCAAGTTTATCTCTATTGTATACTACACAAAGTATTTAACATAGTGACGATGTTATCGTTGAATACCTTGAAATTTGGGAAGGAAACTGTTGTCATCAAGGAACTAACCTGCCTGTATACGAAATAAATAATAACACCCTTTATTACTGCATATATTTGGCAAAATGAATCTATCTTAACTTCATACTGGATTATTGTATTATATTGCGGGTTTATTTTGGATTGGTATTTAGATGGAAAAAGCCGAGCAATGTCATTTTGGATGACAGTTCCGACTCAAATTATTCATCAATATTATAACTTCAAGGAAAAAATATAAAACCCCTCCAAATAGAGATGGTATATTCTTGATTTCTCCACAGATTCGTTCACATATCTGAGAAAAGACGTAACAGTTCTAATGTTATATCTTGAATTCAGAACACATGATTGACGATAAAAAGATACAGAGTATAAAAGATCCCCCAAAGCCCTTTATTTGTCGAAACTGAGATTGTAAGTAATTCTTCCCTGACAAAATTGCGATCTGGCTTCACCGACGGAGAAGGAAAGACTAGAGATTTCAGGTCTGTTAATTCTACATAGCAAATTTCCATGTTATAACTTCTGATATTTGAGAATCTGCTGTGGGTTCAGGTCAAAGGTCTTGCATATATCAACTAGGATGCTTTTGCCGAGACCAGTATCAGTATTACCACGACGTATGAGTTCTTCGAGTTCCTTCGATGGTCGCAAGATCTATCAAAATTTTAAAAAAATATGTCACTAAACATGAATAATTGAATACAGATGAAAAAAGTCTCTTGCTGGACAGTTCACACAAAAGTACTGTAAAATTGCATGCTATCGACCCAACACATACATTGTAAAAAGATATTTTAGCAACTACGGAGCACTTTATGAAGGGTATTTGGGAGATTAGATTACTCCGTAGTATGCAATTTGAATGAATTGACTTAAGGAAGAACTTCATAGACCATAGTTCTTTTATTTCAAGCTCTCAAATTCTCTAACGAGCCTAGAAGTCGCCAATCAAAGTAATATCGAGAACACAAGTGACTTTAATGTGCCCAACATGACAGCTTATCAGTAAAATAGATCCCTAAAGATTTAGGTTCCTTACCCATGGCACTGCTGTCAATTGCTGATATCCATGCTGGGGCATATTCTTGTCTTTTGGAGTATCTTTTGTGCAATCAGCACCACGATCCGAGCCATCTGAGACGAGGTGAAGAAGCTTTTCGCTGCCCTGGTAGAATACGAACAATAGATTTCTTGTTAAGCGGACGGGAATATTAGAAAAGACGAATCAAGCCCTTTATAGAGGTCTCCTAAGACAATCATAATAAGGCCAGATTTATTGTTGATAGCATCCCCATGTGAGGTAATAATAAATAGATGCATGTAAATGATTAGAAGACACTTCAAGAAAATGGGGGAAAAAAGGGTCAAGGGATATTAGTACGAAAAATAATTATGTACACACCTGCAAGGCACGCCAATGGGAATATGTACGATAAAGCAGCCAGAAGAACGGGATATTAGGCAGAGGTAGAACCTAACCATTAAAGTATTAAACAAGTGAGTCCAAGATCATAAGATGGTAGAAGTTTTCACGACAGCATTATTTCATTGGTGTAAATATAAGTTCCGTACCATGAAGACAGTTGATACAGGAAGTAATACTGCAGAGCCATACAAATACTTCTTGTGAATGATCGAACCACTGTGAAATGAATTATAGCAGTCTATTAGCAGAGAAAATAATTGTACAGAGAATATACACTTTTCCTGAAAGTAAAAGTCTGTGTCAAGTCATCATTTCCATGGTTGAATAAATGGCAACAGTGCAACACAACGCCGGCGAAGAAGACAAAGGGGGGAGGAAGAAGCTAACACATAAAGCTAAAAAGACAAGGAAGAATCAAGCAGAAACAAATACCTCATAGCAATGTGCCTCAACCTACGGCGTACAAGTCTTGCATTCAAACTGCAGCATTAAAAACAAACATGCGTTGGAAATCCTAAAAATTAAAAATGCACATCCCATATTTTTTTTTTTTTCCTCGAAAGTAAAATATCTTATATCCCTATACGGAGTACATTTTTGTAACTCAAGAAATTTCACCATGGGGTGAGGAAGAAATTCCAGGTCTTTAGGAATCTCAGTTGAGTCCACTTTGTTCATATTCGCAATATATATTTCATACAGGATCACATTGATAAGTGTATACTCCGTAGTCCGTACATCTAACCCTCTTCGTCGCAATCAATAGATTTTCGAAAGGTGGTGGTCCTAAATTTCACACGAACAGTGCTCGTATACAAACATATGATATTAGTGCTTTTCTTTAGGAGATGAATTCAGGGGTATGTGAAATCAGTTGATACCAGTACATAGCAGTATCCTAGTCTAAGATAGTCAATATACCCGATTAGAGTACTCAAGTGATCTCTTAACAACAGAAACGACAATAAAAACACTGTGCAAGAAGATCAACATTATTGTTTGAAACATCAGAGCAAACAGGACACCTTGCTGGATACGTGATTTCCACTTCAGTAACTTCCTTAGATATAGACTTCAAGAAGATCTCCGAAGGCTTGACTCGAGCAAGCAGCCATAATCCCACACTACAAAGATGTATTGACTTGGATTAGAGAGGTATTTACGGAAATCGTACACAGCAACACAGGTAAGAGAAAAATTTACATCTCAAGTACCCATGAATCTTGTTTTTGATAGATCCTTGTGGCGCTTTCTCAAGACCCGTCCAAGCATCATTCATCTATCAATTAGAAAGATAAATTCTTCACAAATCAGGAGTAGCTAATATCTGGGAACCAATTCTACAATAAGCATATCTCCAACTCACGTGAAAAGGATTAAAACAAAATAAATTGTGGTAAACATTTACAACTAGGGCAAAACTATGAAAGTATTAACTCCCCACGACCCACACACGTATAACATTACACACTGTACATCTGAATAGCTCCCCACTCAATCAGGGAACACTAACTCGACTTACTCATCTAATTCCACTCCGCTTGTTACACTCGATTTCACAACCACAGCATATCACCAGCAAAATCCTACAAATTCTAAATGAAGTACCATTTGCAATCATAAACCCACAATTTATATATTCCAGCATTCCTCCACAGACGGTCAAGAACCCATAATTATCCTAATAAAGAAGCGAGTCTGGAACAACTTGCCAACAAGATCCTAGCACAGCCATTAAGACCGACCTACTAGGTAAATCAGTTATACGGTTGACTTGACTACTACTCTACCGTAATAGCAATTCTTATACCATACACAATACTGTATGATACTATAAACACCAATGTACCATATTCATCACAACGAACTAGCATATTGATCGAAACCCGTGTTAGTATTCATCAAAAACGAGCACCATATTCATCAAGCAAAACGAGTTTATCCTGTTGACCAGTAATTCATGTATAATGAATATGGTTACACAATCTGATCGGCGCCCGCCCCCGCAAAAGTTGAAAAAATCGAAACTTTTAGTTAAAGTTCCGAAC
>JAGPOY010002997.1:0-13813 GCA_018983105.1 Silene uniflora
AGGAGAAATCTGGTAAATTTGCCATGGACACCTCCGAAATCACCGTCTCCGAATTACCTCAAACTTTGTATACTTCAGAATCATCGACTAATTGGATTCGTTAACTACATTAGCATGTGCAGTAATCGTATGTTAATTTTCCGATTTCAATTTGTATGTATGATCAATTAGTACGGAGGTCAACCATTGTTGTAATTTTGTGCAATTGTTGCAATACGTGTTGTTTAGGGTGAATTTGTATGGGTGGTCTAATTATTAAGGGCAAAATAGTCCTTTCAAGTATTATTTTAAGATTTGGTATTAAGTTCGGGAGAAATCGAGATTTTAGGTATAAGTTTTTAACAAAAGTTATCTTAGGTATAAGTTTTGAAAAACTGAGTTATTCTAGGTATAAGTTATCAAATTACCCTTTGTTTTACAATGATTGTCAATTGTATAGAATTAATCTTTGGTGGAATATTTGTGTACAATTATTTCTAATAGGCTCAGATCTAATGACAGACTTGGCGCGAAAGAGAAACATACATTTGGAGTGAATGTAAAAAAGGAGGGCAAAAATGACTTTTCCAAACAAAAAATTGCTGATAATTTTTTTTCATAATTTTTATAAGAAGTTTTATCATTGAAATACAGGATAACTTAATTGCACCTCCAAGGAAAGTTAAGGGGCTAATTTACTCCCATCAAAACTTAAGAGGGTCAATTGCACATATAATCAAACTTAAGGAGATAATTTACCACTTTCTCGGTTCTAAAAATATATTAATCCTGTAAAACCTTCTTTGTGGTTGTACTCAGTGCTCACTATATGTCCGTAATCCTTTTCTTTCTCGAGATATAAAACCTGTGAATTTGTTTGATTTAGAATTGGCATCAAAGAAAAAGAAACCAGAGGCCATAAAAGGCCCAAAACAACTTGTACAAGCATTTGTCTCCTTGACAACACTCAGTGAAAGCCAAGAGGTAAGCGCACAGTAACTCTTCTAATTTTTTCAAATAAAAATATGAACTTTGTTCGCATTTCAAACTTTAATTTACATCAACTTTGATGTGTTTTCTGTTATTATAACAGTTTAAGATTTGTTTTTACTTTATATAATCACAAACAACAATTAGGAATTGTTAATTTAATGATATTGCATAATCTAATCGTTTCATCTGATCAAGTACATATTTGATTTTAGCTATTTCTATAGTGTACAATAATACAATTGGGTTCTGGAATTAGTTACTGTACTGTAGAATTTTGATGCAGGAGCAGAGGTGAAAGGTGAAAAAAAAGGTTAAAGGGGTAAACTTTATTTGTGGAGATAAAAAATGGAGGTGGGGTTTCTAGGTTTGGGAATAATGGGCAAAGCCATGGCCTTGAATTTACTGCGCAATGGCTTCAAGGTTACTGTTTGGAACAGGACTCTTTCAAAGGTATCATTTCTCTCTTTTCGGCTCGAAATAGAAGCTGCTATTTTAGTAAGGAGTATGGCTGCTTAGAACCCGAATCTCATATAGTTAAGGGATTGTTATTTTATGCTATACTTTTGAATTTTAATCTGAGTTATCCGTCTATTCTGGTTGATTTAATTGAATTTCCTTGGACAGCCTCTTTTGGTTATTCATAGTATAGGCTCGCATATTTTTAAAACAAGCAGTGAGAGGGAGGAGAGCGCTAGAGAGAGGATGAAGATACAGTACTGGATTTTTTTGCTTCAAATTCCGACTTGTTTAGCAAAGTCGTATGTAGGATGATTTGCTACTTGCATTTACAGGGCAAAAACATGGGAGGTTGTCTATTGTCGATTGATTTTTCGTTATGGCGTGTTTGGAAAATGAAACAAGATGTTTGGTTGTTTCTTGCTTTATTAAAGCTGTTCTTACTGAACCTTGTATTCATGTTAATGCCATTAATTTGGCCATATTGGGATACAAGTTTACAAGACTGGTTTCATAGTTCTTTATAAGTGAAGCTATTGCTCCCGTTTTGCTACTAACCTGGTCGATGGAATCCATGGTTTATTCCTCTTCACAATATGAATGCCTATATTTAAAAACAAATGTATAGAAAGCATTTAGGTTGGACGGTTGGTTTAATTGATCTAATGTGCTCATAATGTTACCAATGGTGAAGCAAGCTACACTTTCAATCAATCAAACAAGTGAACTGAGATTAAATCAGTTAATAAACAGATTGGCTTGCAGTCGATGACTCGATGTATCCATTTTGTTTGTGACTAATTTTTTCTCATTTAAGGGTCATATGACTGTTACGCACAGTTTTAGAAGTGGATAAAAAAGTGCATGCGCTTCTTTTATCAATCAAATATAGTATTAATCAGTTGGTTTATCACTTCACAGCTCATGTATGCATTTTTTATTTTCTGGAAACCAGTGTGATGAACTTTTGGAGCATGGAGCCTCAGTTGGACAAACACCTGCAGCTGTGGTCAACAAGTGCAAGTATACCATTGCTATGTTGTCTGATCCTTCAGCCGCCATTGCGGTTTGTGACCTCAGTTCTCTATTTCTCATCCCATAATAGTTTAATTTTTCTTCTGATTCCTAGTTTCACGATCACTCAGGTTGCTTGTGGAAAAGATGGAGTTGTTGAGGCAAGTTGCAATGGGAAATGCTATATAGACATGTCAACAGTTGATGCAGACACATCCACGAAGATCTGTGAGGTCTGAAACGGCATTCTAATGCTAACATTTTTCTGACTGGCGTGGGGGTATACGGGTTTTTTTAGTTCAGGACTATACTTGATTTTTATATCCTTAAAGCATTCACGCTATTAACTTTTGTGGTTTATGATCTGAATTGCTTTTTCAACTATCACATGCTTAAGTGTATTTTTTAAAATGACGATTTTTACAGTAAAGCCATATATTTCAATTTCAGTGAGGCCAAAGAGACACTACACTTAGACATTGAAATACGATGGAATAGGGCAAAGCAACTCACTAAGTTCTCAATGCTTTTTGTATCGTGAAATACTTTACTGTTATTGCTTATGACCCAAATTTTCGTCAACAACCTGTTTCTGATGTAACACAGAGGTCAGACTGCATACTTAATCCAACCCCTTACCCCGACATAGCTAATGCAGGTGTTTGTAATCCAATAAGCTTATCTTTGCCAAGCTTCCTTCACTGTTCTACTCATGGTTACCGAATGAATTCTATCATGTTGGTTATTGGAAATACATATAACAGACATTCTATAAGAGCGAATCGCGAATTGGTAAGGACGTATTCATAGCGAATTCGGTAACCATGGTTCTACTCATACTGGTATCAAGGCGATTTCGTATTGCTTTCATATTAGTTGAATTGTAATTCTTTTGAGACTAGCCTTTGTTGTAACTTCATTACTACTATGACTGAAGTGCATAGGGTAACACTCATTAACCATTTTAGAAGAAATTATATGAAACCTGCTGATTTCCCTTTTTAACAATTCGTGCCGGTCTCATTTAAAATACTGCAAGTCTTGTACAAAGTTTGGCTAAATAGTCATGGATCCTGAGCTTGAATTGGAAGTTGATCTCTATTTGATACTCCCTCTGTCCCCGTCATTTGTAGTCCTTTCCCATATTGGGGTGTCTCAATCATTTGTTGTCCTTTCTATTTAAGAATGAAACTTGATGAGCAATTTGATCATTCACACTCAATTTGTTCCACTTGTCATTTAGTAATTGGCCCATTCCTCTTTCCTTAATCTTTGTGCCAAAACCAAAGGACAACAACTGACCGGGACGGAGGGAGTAATAAAGAAGTGGCCAAAGATCTCATATATATATATATATATATATATATATACAATGTTCATTTAACTATTATAGATTTATATTTGGGACTTTGAATGCATGCCATTTTCCATGTTTCTTTCCTTGAATAGTCTCTCCTCACTAACTCATCAAATGATATATAGGCAGTTACATCCAAGGGAGGGCGCTTCCTTGAAGCCCCAGTTTCCGGTAGCAAAAAGCCTGCAGAAGATGGCCAGTTAATTATATTAGCTGCAGGAGAGACGGTATTTAGCATAGAATTATTTTCTGTTGCTATCTTAATGAACCACTAACTCGTTTTAATCGTTCATTTTGGTGATAATGTCTAATGACAGCCTTTTATATGATAATGGCATGCTTGCTTGCCTTTATTTATTCTATACACATTTCGCTTACCATATTTTGCATGAGCTAATTTATTAACTTATGTTTCTTATCTATTACTGAAATGTAGGGACTTTATGATGAGGCTATTCCAATTTTTGATGTCTTGGGGAAGAAATCTTTCTTCTTGGGCCAGGTTGGAAACGGAGCCAAAATGAAGCTTGTCGTCAATATGATAATGGGAAGGTCAAACTTCTTTATCATACTAAGGAAATTATCTATTTTGATATTTTCATTTTTGTTTTGTGAAATAATTAGCATAAATCAATAAATCATGGGTGCTACTACGCTAACTAGAGTGCTAATGTCCAATTACTTGATATGTATCGTTCTGGTCGAGGTTAGTCTCTTATGCGTAATTTTCTCTTGTAACTTGTGCGGTTCTGCTGGTGTCATGTTCAGTTGTTCACTGATGCATATCAGCATATGTATCGAGATCTAAATTATTACCATACATCTAAATATGTTAAGCTTTCAGTGTACAATCCATAACTGATTGGATGGTACACTCCATATTTCACCGTTGTCCCTTTGTTTGGATTCAGTTATAGGAGGGAAGGAGAGAGATATAAAAGGAGAAAAAGGGGGACGGAGGGAGGAGTGAGATACTGAGAAAATGTCATTTTCTTTCCAAATCTTTCATATGTTGGAGGGATTTTCAATTAGGTTGTAGGAAGGAAAATAGTTCCCTCCCTGTTACTGCAATGGCCGGCCCCAATTTATTAACTAAATTACCGAAGTTATCTCCCTACCCTCCCTTTTCCTCCAAATTCCCCCAACCAAACAAGTGGTGTTAATGTTTTTGTAATTCCTGTAGAACAATGAAATTGTAGCATAATGTTTACTTTGTCGACCCTTTTGTTATGAGATCATAAAATATACTCCATAGGAATGTAATTGAAATGTCTCATTATTATTCCCATGGTAATGCTCCTTCATCAGTATCAAGAGTTTCTCTTTCATATTTATTACCGCTTAATACCACGTGTTGGACCCTGTACTCCACCTTGTATCATTTGTCATAATGACATATACACTAATGTAGTCTTGGTATAATCTTCATACTTCGCGGTTTTGTTTGTTACGAAGTCAATAAGTAGAAATGGTAATCAGTTTTTTGCACAAGTTTAATTATAATTCCCCATTTGCATTCTATGTAATGTTCCTCACTTAGGGTCCGTTTGGATACAATTTTAGGAGGGAAGGGGTGGGGAGGGGGGAGAAGGGGAGGGCAAATGGGATGTGGGTGTTTGGATAACAAAAATTATGAGGGGAAATGGAAGGTGATGAAGGAGGCAGATGAAGAATGGATGGAGGATTGGAGGATGTTGGTGGTATAATTAGAGTCCAAATAATGTTTTCTTTCCAAATCTTGCCACCCTTGGAAAGATTATAGTTTTTTCTATAGGGGGGAAAATAAGTCATCTCATTTCTCTCCCCTTCCATTTCCCTTCTCCCATATTTTTTATCCAAACAAAGGAAATTAAATCCCTCCCTTTCCCTCCCCTCCCCTTCTCTCCAATTCCTTCAATCCAAACGGACCGTTAGGGTGTGTTTGGATAGCAAAAATGGAGGGAAAGGGAGGGGAGGGGGAAGGAGGGAAGAGAAAGGGAGGTAAGGGAAGGGGAGGGCAAATGGGATGTGGGTGTTTGGATACAATTTCTTTCCAAATCTTGCCTCTTGTGGAGAGATTTTGGTTTGCCTTGGAGGAGGAAATGAATCCCTCCAAATCTCTCCCCCTCCAATTCCCTTCACCCTCATTTGCTATCCAAACAAGGGATTTTAAATCCCCTACTCTCCCTCCCTTTCTTTTCCCTCCAAATCACTCAATCCAAACACACCCTTAAGTGTCTACCAGTGATCTTTTGTTTTCATTACCACCTTAGGTCATACTCATATAGTAATAGCTGTAGAAGTAGCAACCTTTATTTCTGTAATTGTTGGCTGTCAATTTGCCTTAAGCTCAAACACGTTTTCTTTTTTCAGAATTTGTGATTGATTACCTCTAGTGATTAGAAGTTGCCTTTGATTCTTAATTTAGGGTGTGCAATCCCTATGTCATGCATTTATGTTTGTTTTTGGCATAAAGAGAGCTACAAGTGTAGTTGTAATGATGATGGAATTAGGGTTTATGAGTAGCATCAACGGATGGTTTTACCGGCTAAGCTAATCACATCTGCTATTGTTATCGTGCGTGCATATTAACATTCGGTTATTGCCGCAGTATGATGAATGCATTTTCAGAAGGCTTAGAATTGGCGGACAAGAGCGGACTGGATCCCAGCACTCTTCTTGATGTGTTGGTAAGACATGGTATCTCTGAGGCTATGACATGTTACTTTGTTTCGATACCGTCTAATCTTTTTGCCACTTTTTTCCACCCTCAGGACCTGGGAGCCATGGCTAATCCTATGTTCAAGATGAAAGGACCTTCAATGCTTCAAAAAAAATATCCCCCTGCTTTTCCTCTGAAGCATCAACAGAAAGATATGAGATTGGCTATTGCGCTTGGGGATGAAAATGCTGTTTCAATGCCTGTAGCAGCTGTTGCAAATGAGGTGATACTCTTCTCTTCCCCTCTGTAATGTGTTTTCACCATGGTTCAGTGTTTGATTTTGTTCCTGGAATGTGTCCAAGTTGGTAGAAGCTATTGGATTCATATTTAAAGAATTGCAGCCATCTAGGAAAGTAAAGGCTTGCGAGTGACCATGCCGACCTGACTTGAAACCATGCAGCCGTGCCTTGCATTTTTTTAATGGTATTTACTCGTATTTAGTAGAAAAAACCATGCCAGCTCAAAGTTATTAATATGGGCACCTGTAAGAGCAGGTCTAAGGGTTAGGTGAGCCTAACTAGTTTCAGCCAGAAGCAGAGCACCAAAGCCATAATCCATATTAGAATCTAGGTTTGGCTGCTATGTAACTCAACCTTGGTTATAAGTATTGTACAAAGGAGCATGTCCTAGTGTTTGACTTGGTTATTCTATGAGAAACTGGATTGATTATCTTTGATCAACTACTTCGCGTTTATCATGCAGGCATTCAAGAAAGCAAGAAGCATGGGGCTCGGGGATGAGGACTTTTCAGCTGTCCATGAAGCAGTCAAGGCCTCTAAATCTTAAGCCATGTTCACATCATTCATGGGATACCCAGCTTGTCTTCCGGCATATGCCGAGTGGACGCGGCGTTACTTCAAGAGAATTTACGCTTGCAGTGGTAAAACTTGAAATAAGGTTTACGCTATCAGCAGCATTCGTGGGACTCGGTATTCCCTTATTTTGACGACAAATATTGTTGGGCTCGCTTTCAGTGGTCCAATATAATGTTGCCAATGTTTACTGTTTTATTTCGTACAGAGTATTAAGACTGGTTTATGCTCCAATCATAATCTATTTTTAACTTGGAAGAATCCTCATTGTTTGTGTTTGTAGCTTTGGTATTTACGGTCACCTTGGCCCTACCTGGCACGATTAGTCTAGCTTGCTCAGATGGACAACCCACACGGATTACTTGCATACAACTCTGACCAACTTACCATATCTTGCCTCGAATGGGGTTTGACAGCAAATGCAAAGCTACTGCCCACATTAACGTCTACAATAGCATTTCTGGTTTATACCTAGACGGTTTAAGGGTCTCAAGTCTCAACACTAACCGTGACTAATTGAAACCAAGGGGAATAAAAGTCCACTTTCAACTCTGCTCTAATCAAAATCTAAGGGAATAAAAAGTTACTCCATTTGATTCTGGAATAAGATTTGGACGTCATCGCCTTAAAGCATAATATTGTGAAGAGGTTGGGTGGTAGTGATGCGGAGTGCCCTTTGTGTCACTTTGTCGGGGAGACTAGTCTCCACGTCGTCCGGGATTACGGGTGGGGGGATGGGTTTTGGGAGGGATTGGGCCTGGATGAGTGGGCGAGTTTAGAGGGTGTGTGGGTGAGGGAGTGGGCTGAGAACATTTTGAGTGAGCTGGGTGAGGATACTAGGGTGTATATGACCGGTTGTTGGGCGTTGTCGGGGAGACGGAATAAGGCTATTTTCGAGGGAGTGAGAAGTTAGATACAAGTTGCTATTAAGAGGGTCCGTGACATTGTAGAGGAAATGAAGGAAGGTGAGGAGGAGTCGGCTAGGCGAGCTAGAGGTGTTGTGGAACAAAGACGGGAAAGAGAAGAGGGAGGTGTGAGTGGTGGTAATGGCAGTGGGAGTGAGGGGTCAGGTACGGGGCAGGAAGGTGGAAGCGAGGTTTGGGTTAAACCACGGCCAAGGTGGTTCAAAATTAACGTGGATGCGGGAGTTATTAAGGGAGTTGGGGTCTGGCTTGGGGCTATTTGGAGGGATGAGGCAGGCGTGGCATGTTGGGCGACTGTAGTGCAGCGAAAGGAAGGGTGTGAGGTGAAGACAACGGAAGCGGAGGCGGTCCTAGATCATGGAAGGAGCGAGGAGGGGACCTTCTAAGATCATCATCGAGGGTGACTTGTTGGGAGTTATTAACGATCTTAAACAGCGGAAGCGGGGAAGAAGCGACATACATTTAGGCCTCGTTTGGTTCATTAAGGAATTTAATTGATACCGGAATATCCAATTCATGTGAATTATTTTCCCGTATCCAAATTCACATGAATTCGGAAAAGTCGTTTGGTTGCGCATGTGGGAGTTGAATTCCACAGGATTTGTGAACTACCTACCTAGTCAGTGGCGGACGCACGTACAATGATATGGTGTCCAAGGACACCCCTAAGCTACTGAAAAAATGCAATAACTTTTCAGTTGTCAGTGATGGGACACCATAAGTTTTTAGGTAGGACACCCCTAGTTGTAGCCGCATTCTCTCACTGTGATGACTTAATAGAAGTAAAATGTTTATTGAGGAAGTGGAAGTGTAATAATCTACACAAATACATGGCGCCCAAATTGTGTGCCACCGAGTGACGCCCTTTCATTTTCCTTTAGAAATTTGGACAAATAAATCATACCCAAATTCTTATTTTCGACGAAAATGACCCATCTTAAGGAAAAATTAGTCATTTGTTTACCATTTTCATTGTAGGGTGTCTTATTTATTTATTTACGTTTCTATCTTGTACATGCCTCTAATAAGTTATTTGATCAGTCATTTTAAATATTGTCCACTTGTGTAGTTGTGTCTAATAACATTACCCTTAAATGATCTTCTTCCCTTTTTCTTAATTTTTGTACAAAAAGTAGAGCTAAACAAATAACCGGAATAAGGAAGTAACTCTATTTATTTCTTGCCACGCTTTTTCTAATGGCGACATGGACCAAATTAAAAAGATTACGAACAAGATGAATAACTATCTTATAAAACCGTCTTAGGGTACCACCGTATAAAAAGTGTCATTCTATTGTAAAAAATGATCATTTTCTGAAATATTTTAACATAAAACAGGGTCAATATTTATCATTAAGTGATTACTTTTTATCCGTTACACCAAAATGAGGAATATAATTATCTCATTAATATCATTAGTACTCCATATTTTATTGTAGTTGTTTCTCTCACACTATTCTTTATGCCCGTTAGCACATAGGTATCCCTGGAAAATGAAAGGGCGCCACCCGGTGGCACACAATTTGGGGGCCACCCTCTCACATGGGGTGAGTGGGGGACCCCATTAATTAAGAATTCACTCACTCCATGTGAGAGGGTGGCACCCAAATTGAGTGTCACCCGGTGGCGTCCTATCATTGTCCATTGCTAAATAAGGAGAGGAAGGGCATCGCCTAATGCCCTAACGGGTTGTCCAACCATAATTGACTTTGCAAAGGGACGCCTCAAAGAAAAAATCATGGATCCGCCACTGTACCTAGTGTCATTTAATTCTACCATTATGTAGGCACTAGTATGGGTGCCCGGCTTCGCCCGGGCTACCTTTATTTAGCATTAAAATTTATTTTCAATTCAATAAAACTACTCAGCATTAATATATCTTTCTATGACATATATTAAAATTACGATGAAATAAATTATGAGACAAAATCATTACTCCCACTATTAATATTTTACTTAAATCGATTGGTTAGCTAGATGTTCATATATATATATATACTTTCTTTTGTTGTTAGTTCTATTACTTTTATTACATCCGTTATTACTATTGTTACTTTCACTACTCCCGTCGTAATTATTGCTACTTTCACTACCTCCGCATTAATATTGATAATTTTACTATTCTCGTTGTTACTTATATTACTTTCACTACCCCCGTCCGCTCGTTGTTACTTCTATTACTTTCACTACCCCGCTCGTTGATAATATTGTTACTTTCACTACCCTGTCGTAATTATTGCTACTTTTACTACAGCCGCATTCGTATTGATAATTTCACTACTCTTGTTGTTACTTCTATTACATTCACTACCACCACTTATTGCTAATATTGGTACTTTGACTATTCAACTGAGTGATTACCTTCGTATTAATATATCCATTGTTAATACAATTCTTTTCACTACTAAGAAAATTATTTTTACTATTAAGGCATGCAATTTTAAGAGACTTATATATTTATATAAATATCTTACATGTATGGATTAAATCAAACAAAAATAATTATGGAAAATTATATTTTTTTTGGAAATCTAACTTATTTATTTACATTTTAATAGTTTCCAAAATATAACATACTAATATTATATTCGTGTATGTTAAAAAAAATTAACATCTTCTTTATATAATTAATTATTTAATACCATAAGTGAGACATGTTTTTTAAGGAAAATCTCCATATTTTAATGTTTTCTAAATTTGTACTTAAGGCAAAACTATATAATATTTGCATTGAAGTCCCTTGTTCAGGTCCATCACATGGTGCTATGATTAAAAACTATATAGTATAATTAATTTGTATAGATTTATTTAATTACATTCAAGTCCCTTGGTTTCTGGAATTAATATATAGTATTGATATTGATTCAAAACTCCTTGGAATATTGAATGCCCACATTTTGCCAAAAAATTGGCAACCAAACATCCTCCCCTTTTTACAATTCATGGTATTTTTAAGGATTTTTTGTCAAAAGGTACCTAACATTTGGGCCACTTTGCGCCAAGGTACCAAACATTATTTTTTTTGCCCAAAGGTACCTACAATTTATATATCCTTTGTTAATAAGTACCAACTAACGTTTTTTGTTAAAAAAAGAAGCCAAAATTCCGTCTTGACTTAACAAAAACCATGTTTTTCATTCAAGTCGTATAATTACGATCCATTTAAGGTGAGGACGGAGATAAGGTGGTCGGAATGGGCGGAGAGAAAAGGCGGTGAAGGGGGAGTAAATATATTAAACATGAGTAGAGATGAAATAAATAGGTGAAATTATATGATCTATGATTATTAATAGTTTTTAAGAAAGGGATTAAGGCGAGAAGCAAACAAATCCAGGTTTTCCGTCTAGTCAAGCCTTAAAGACTTAAAGTTGAGTTTTTTGAACAGAAATTGTCTATTGGTACTTCTTAGCAAGTGAATTACAAACTTAAGGTACCTTTGGGCAAAAAAAATAATGTTGGGTACCTTGGCGCAAAGTGGCCTAAATTTCAATGAATTGAGAGGGTAACCAAACGAGACCTTGGTGTATAATGATATTTTCAATAGGTGTAATTTATTTGAGTTTGTGGAGTTTCCGTTTGTTCGTCGTTGAGCTAATAAGGTAGCCCACGATTTAGCTCATCTTAATCCGTGGAGCTATGGTAGGCACGTTTGGTTGCATGACATTCCCCCGAATATTGCTAATGCAGTTTTGTTTGATTTGAATGAAATTCACTAGCCCTCCTTGGTTTGTTAAAAAAGAAAAAAAAAAAAATTGCTTCATTTATTTTTACACAATGGTAAACAACCCCCCTTGAATTTGCCTCGATGTGAGAATAACTCCCTTAACTTTGCTTTGTAGTTAACAATCCCCGTTAAAAAATATAAATAAGTGGAAGTGTACGGTGAATCTCACCATCAACATCGAACTTTAGCCCCCAAAAATAAGCTAAAAATAGAAATAAAGCTTTTCTAAGAATAAGATAAAAATTTCACTAATCGGCGGTACTCGAAAAATCAAACCTAAGCACTTTTGGAGTATAATCTGACTACTCTTGCTGCAAATAAGTACTCCGTAGTCTGTAATAACAATCTGTTTGACACAATCCATTAACAATACTAACATTTCATTTCATCTGATAATTTGTATACAGACACCAGTCCCCTGCTCCAAATAATTTTGATTATCAACAGAAAGTATTCAATTAAGCAGGGAATACATCGTCGATGTCAATGGATAAACATGAAAATCCAGACATAAGAGTGTTCTCCGAAACAAAAAGTCTCAGCACAATTCTAAACTAAAAGAGTATCAATTCCACCATATCACGAATGTATTATCACCCTCTTACATACCCGGAATATACGACTGCTCCAAAAACAGCTAAAGAACACACTCTCATTATGGAATGACGCAGGTGATCCCGACAAAAACAACGGAAATGCAGCCCTGTTTGTATGCAGAATCCAAACATCTACGATACCTGAGCTTACTCTCTAGTCTCTAACCAACAAACTATACATTCCAATATCGAAGAAAACACTAGGGAATTGAGCTACTCAAAAATCGCTGATCTTCAGCTTATGATTGCCTTTACTAGTGATACCCATTCCCATTGCTGCAAATACCATCCACATGATCACCAAAAACCCCATTTAAACTGCCTTTAGCTTGATTTTTGTGAATCGCATTGAGTGAACCATTAGCATGTTTAATATAAACTCCATTTACTGACCCACTACCATGTTTTGCATGCACCCCATATACTGAGCCGTTAACATTTGGATACTCCGGATGAATGGCGCCATTTGAATTAACTGAATAGGTACCATTGCAATTTGGACGTCCCGTTTGTAACGAGTCATGTATAATTGTGGGGCTCCCTAAAAACGCATCTAGTTGCTCGGTTGCTGCTGCTATTAGACCTATTACAGAGAGCGAGTATGAGATTAGTTGACAATCGATCACTTAAAAACCTTGCACAAAACCCTTAGAATTACTGTTGGTCAGTACTCCCTTTCTTCTATATGATTGTCCACTTCTCTTTTTCAAGTGGTAAAAAACTTGTTTACCTTTGTATATTGGTAAGTCAGCCTAGTAAAATGACCAAAATGTCACTACTTAACTCTTAAAGATTCCTTGTTATCGTATGGGTATGTATAATACTCCCTCCATTCAACTCCACATTACAAGTTTCTTTTTTCATGTTTGCCAACGCGGGATTTACGCGGGAAATATTTTTATCTACGTATTTGCAAAAATTATAAAAGTTAGATATTGTTAATGTACTTCTAAAGACGAATCAAATAAGATCCCGGCATGAATTTATTTTCACTTATGTATCGAGAGAAAATCGAAATTGAATGTTCACTTGTGAATAGTGTACAAAATAGAAACTTGCAATGTGGAGTTAAATGGAGGGAGTAGTAATCAAAGATTCCTTGTTATCGTATGGGTATAACAGTAATCAATATGTTGTTATGGCATGGGTATTCTAGTAACCAATCTGCTCAACTCTTCCCCCCCAAGGCCCCAACCCCACTTGCATGTGCTTTTCCTAAGACTATTCGAAAAGAAAACGGAGACAACCAAATTTTTTT
>JAGPOY010002998.1:0-13760 GCA_018983105.1 Silene uniflora
ACACACATCAAATATAACATTTAATCGTCGAGTAACTCGGAATCGTTACCTTAAGCTAGCATATAACAAATTAAACTTGAGAAAGCTTCGTAAAATCGCTTCTACTCTTCTTCTTCTACCACATATGAGTCTCCTAACTCATATTCATACTCATAACCTAATAAGAAAACATAAAAACGAAATTATAAGCTTAAAAATCGAAACCCTAGAAAATTTGTCTTAAAACAAATTTGGGGGAAACGAAAATAAATGGTACCATTAGATGGAGGATGATTAGGGGATTTCAAAACTATAAGACTTGTTGAATTTGGATGAGTATTGAAGATTTTATTAAGGTTTTGGTGATTGTAAGGAGATTTTGTTTAGGTTTTTAGGAAGTTTGGAGATAGAGAGAATAAGATTGGAAAATAGAGGAGTGAATAGTGAAATGAGGAGAGAGGGATGGGGAGGGGCGCCGGGTAGAGGGAGTAGGGAGGGAGTTTGGTTGTTTTTCATTTGTTTACGTTTGGCGGTTCGATGAGACGGTAATTAGCAAAACGTAACGGTCGTCGATTCCGGTTGTGCCAAAGTTTCTAAACGTGTTTTTACTAAAAGATTAAGTATTTACATGACCTATTACACTATCCCCTAACATGACGAATATTAGAAATGGAAAAACTAAACTTTTACGTCTTTTGCTAGAAATCGGTTTTATCAAAGTAAAATGTTAAATAATGGTTTGAATTACTTTTAAACATTTCTAAATCATTAAAAATAATTACATTACTTCAAAATAAAATAAGATTATATTTTATCAAATTATTATTATTTCAAATAAATTAATTTTAAATTAAAAATGGAATAAAATATTATTCTTAAAGTATAATAACGGTCTTCAAAAAGACGGGGTGTTACAAAGTTATCATCATTGCTAAACAATTCACCAAAACTAAACTAATAAAACAAAAAACATATTTTTTTTGATTTTATGAATTTGTCAATTTTTTTGGATTTTTTTTTTTTAAACACAACAATACCTCTTCCCCAAACCTAAATGTCACAATGTCCTCAGTGTGACTCTACAGCATAAGAATCACAGATAAGCAGAAAAAACAGCACCCTAGGGAGGACATCACTAACAACGGGAAAGAGGGAGAGATAACAAAAATAAAAATAAAAAGCACACAAAAACAAGGAAAGGTAGTACCAGTGAGACGGTCACTGCTCCACATCATCATCATCCTTAGCATAATCCTCCACCTCCTGGAGAAACCGTGAAAGCTCCGGATCCTCAGCTCCACGACCACCACGAGTACCACGGCCGCGGGCACGGCCACCTCTAGAAAATGCTGGGGCGGCGGAAGAAGAAGCTCCAAACTGGGCACCTCCGGAAGGCTGGGGAGGATGCATAGGAGTGTAAAAAGGGCGACCTAAAGCGCCATAAAGGTGGAAAACTCGGCTATCGTCGCCAAGAGAGGTGTAAAAGCTAGGGGAAGTGCCCCGATACGCACCCCCACCAGAAATAGTAGTGGCCTGGCCTCCATCTGCTCCCACAACCGCCGCTGAACCAAAGCGGCATTAATACCCTCATGTACCCGTACCTCTCTCTCAATAACCGGGTCAAAGTGATAACCAAAGGAAGGAGAGGAAGGGATAGGAGGGGAAGGACGAGGCTGAAAAGCACCAGGCAAGTTAGTAGCAGGACGACGGGGACGATGCCCACCAGTAGTAGAAGTGGTGCTGGAGCTAGGGAAAGTAACCAATAGCTCATTTGGGATTAAGTATGTAGCTAGAGCGGGTCGGGGTTGACCCTCAACCTCCTGAAGAGGCTCAAGAACCGGTAAACGGGCATTCGGCATAAGCATATAAGAATCACCCCGGACCTTCCAATAATGTAATTTCCCCCCAATAATGGCCATGTAGGGAACGTCATATCGTAAGTGGTCATCATCAACTAATGGCGCAGGATCATCCAAAGGCTCATAAGGTGCACCTCCCTCAAAATCACATAGGGCCCTAGCAATCTTAGTAATGATGGCCCCACAATCCAAATCAGCATATCGCCCCAAAAGTCGATCTAGGGCATGGCAAACAAGGGCAGGGGGAGAAAACTCAAAGACTTCCTCCCGATAGGGGTTCAAATAACTAGCCAAAATTAAGACCTCCAAAGAAGAGGCCTTACTCCTATCATGTCACCCGAAAAGTAAGTAGCTCACATATCTCAGAAAAAGTCGAAGACAAATATGTTGAACATCAAGAAGAGACATACTACTAACATCTGCATCCTCAAAACCCGTAAACAATGGAAAATATCGGACCGCGGACAAACCACCAGTAGAAAATAACATCCCATCCTCATGTTTATCGATCTCCAAAATATCAGAAATTTGGTCAAAGGTTAAGGATCGTTCAGCGTTAAGCAGCCTAAATGTAATCAATTTATCCGAGGGGAGATAGGCATATGAGCTTAGAAATTCTAGTGTTAAAGCACGATAAGAGAGCTCATTTAAAGTGAATAGACCTTGTAACCCGACTTCGCGGAACATGTTATACATAGCAACATCAATTTTGAGAGTACGCAAAATCGAACGGTCTACACACCGAGTAGAACTCATTGCCTTGGTCATGAGGTTCACAAAAGACTTCCGTTGAGCTTGGTCGCGGAACTCAATAAATGGAAATTCGTCAACCGGAGGGATATCTTCAGCCATGTCGGCTGCCTCTTCTTGCGCAACAGGGGCACGCTTTTTGCGTGGTTGTTTGCTTGCTCTCCTACTAGTCGACATACCTGCACAAAAGAATAAATAGATGGTTCAAAAACCCGATTCAAATGCTAAGAAAACAGTCCCCACGTTTCAGTCAAGGGCTCAGTCGGGTTTTCAACTTAAGACGGCGAAAAACTCAATTCAACCATCTAAAAGGCAAGGGCATTGCAAGTATATGATAGATAATGAAGGTTCCATGCCAAAATTACACAATACATAACCAATTTAATGCTAAATCTAACCCGGATTTGAAGAACCCTAATTCCCAAATTAGCAAATTAGGCTTTTAATTCAACAAATAAAGGGCAAATAAGCAAGGAAATAGCAATTGTATATAAGCAATGGAAGATTGAAAGCAATTCAAGCAAGATTAGAAGCAATATAAACCCAGAAATTTCGAGCAAATAAGGCGAAAATAGGACTGACCTAGGCAAAATCAAACAATGAATGGCACAAATTAGCACAAATGAGTGATTAAAATCACTATTAAGCAATTTAGCACAAGTTTGATGATGATTTAGGGATGAAGTTTGAGTTTGAGAGGGATGAGATTCACGAAAATAGCAGCAATGAAGATAGAATGAATGAATAAAGAAGAAATAAGGAAGGATATAAGAGTAGAAAGTCTCCCGGTTTAAAACGCGGAACCGGGTTCAATTTGGTTCCTCGATCGAGCCTACCCGCACTCGATCAAGGAACCTAGTTCCAGAACATGCTGACTTTCGTTCATAAAACTTCTGTCTGATCATTTGGTTCCTCGATCGAGCTAGCAGGGGCTCGATCGAGTGGAGGGTCCTCGATCGAGCCTTCGGGCACTCGATCGAGGAACCTAGTTCCAGGATCTTTTTCTCCAAATTTCGTCCTATTGTTGCAAAAATCACTTGAAATATATGAAATGCTCACCCTCACCGCACTCCAAACGTACAATTAAGCTCAAATAAATAACGAAAATAAATTAAAATCCTAAATTACATAATTTTACATTTTACAAAATCCGAGCTGCCTCTCAGTAGCGTTGGTTTAAGCGGTCCCGCACGACCGTAATACCTCGTTTAGTGAGAGGTATCGAGGGTGAAGAGGTCAACGACCTCTATTACTCCAACGAAGGCACCGTCATAGTAAATCTTCAAACGTTGCCCGTTGACTTTGAAAATCTCACCCTTGTCAGTTTGCAGTGTAACTGACCCAAATTGGTTCACCTCAACAACGGTGAACGGTCCAGACCATCTACTCCTTAGCTTACCTGGGAACAAACGCAAACGAGAGTTAAATAGCAACACTTTATCACCTACATGAAACTCACGCTGTACGATATGCTTGTCATGCCACTTGTTCGTTCTTTCTTTGTAAACTTGAGCACTATCATAGGCATGCAGTCGAAATTCGTCGAGCTCATTCAACTGCATCAATCTTCTCTCACCCGCCAGTGAGGGATCCCTATTCAGCTCCTTTATGGCCCACATGGCCCTGTACTCAAGCTCCACAGGTAAATGGCAAGACTTGCCATAGACTAATCGGTAGGGCGATGCTCCAATTGGCGTTTTATACGCAGTACGGTAAGCCCACAAGGTGTCATCTAGCTTCCGGCTCCAATCGTTTCTATTCTTGCTCACTACCTTCTCCAAGATTTGCTTTAGTTCCCTGTTACAAACCTCTACCTGTCCACTGGTTTGAGGATGATATGCGAGTCCTCTACGGTGTGTTACGCCATACTTCTTCAGCAAAGAATTGAGATGACGCTCATTGAAATGCTTGCCACCGTCACTAATCACTGCACGAGGTACCCCAAACCGTGGAAAGATGATTTTCTGAAACAACTTAACAACAGATTTAGCGTCGCAAGTGGGGGTGGCAATTGCCTCCACCCATTTAGAAACATAATCTACAGCTACCAAAATGTATTGGTTCCCATGAGAAGTAGGGAACGGCCCTTGGTAGTCAATACCCCAAACATCAAAAATCTCTACTTCTGAGATTCCAGTTTGGGGCATCTCAGATAAGTTGGGTCAGTTTTAAGTAGTTGTACTATACGACGGTCTTATAGAGTATAATTTGAGTATTAATAGTCTACACAATGTATATAATGTTACTCGGCAAGGATGTCAAATGTGCCACTAAAACTAAAACAAGGTCATATAAATCCTAATTCATCACAAAATCTCAAAATCATGTAGACACAATATCAAAGAGTTAAACCATAGTGGAAATCCATAAATAGTCGTCCCGTGAATTTTCACGGGCAACAAAACTAGTTTATGTTTAAAAGAAGTTATTTTAGTTTGAAAACTAATAGTTTCTGAATCCTTATATGCTGCTCCCTATTATTTTTGTAGACTTAAAACCAAATATATACCTCCAACTTGGCCTTCTCAATGCGACTTTGTTATGTGAAAACTTGTAATTTTAACATTAAACTATCAAAGAATATTAAAGTATTCAATTTTATCACAAAATTTAACCTACATCTTTTAATCTTTTAAATGCAGGGAATTTTATATAAACGTGTAATTTTATGTTGAAAACCTATAATTTTGAAAATATGTAATTTTATGTTGAAAACATACAATTTTGACTTATAATTTAAGAGTTCAGTTATGTGATGTTTCAAGTGTAAAACTTCAAGTTTTTACATTAAATCTCTAAAATATAATGGAGTAGTTATTATTTTAAAACCGATATGGGACTCGAACCCATACCTTGTGCAATGTACATGTTCTTCCATTTGAGCTAATCGGTTACCGACAACCTCAGATTTACTTAGTTCAATTAAGCTCATTTCAGTCGAAAAGAACAATGTCTTATAGTATACCACTTGTGTAAAGAGATCACCGACTCACAAGGGCTAATATCTCTTACACTAAACAAATCTACAACTTTCATAATTTTTTTAATTTATGTAAAGAGATCACCGACTCACAAGGGCTAATATAATACTGACGGGGTTTAAAGTAAGTCATGAGTATCACTTCTCATAAATGATGATTTTACCCACTAAGTTAACAGTCACTTGTAGAACTTTCGTAAATGAAGCATGCAATTCAAATTGTACTGTTCATAATATCCCTAACCTAGGAAAAAATCATTTGGTACACTAAAATCATCGACATGTTTGGTTTAAGAAATTATTCATCTTTGCATCCTATGGGATATATTTTATATTTTGATTTATTGCTATCATTATTAAGGTGCACAAGTTATTATAAACTCGCCATATATACATTATAGTTAGAATGTACCAAAAAAAATAAAATACATTATAGTTAGAAGAGATCATATAATATAAACGTATTTGAAGTTTTGAACAAAAAAAATAATATAAATATAAACTTGATGAATACCGAGTAAAATAAAGGCAAACTTTGATTAGAACAGGAATATCCGTTTTAAAATGAAAACGGGTTATACGAGAATGCATAGAGAAAAACAAAAAATTTGACACATGATATTTGAATCGTTTTATTCTTAAGCGGATATATTCGATATTTCCGAAGAGTCGTTGATAAAATAAACAAGAAGTCTCCCTTATGACGGGTATATCCGTCACAAGCTTGCGACGGCTGACGGGTCAAATACTACCTATATGGGTAGATAAGACACAAAATGCTACTCTTTAGGCACTTCTCTTTTATCTTATTTCTCCATGCGGATAATATTTTATCCGTCACAAGCTTGCGACGGATATGCCAATTTGTATAAAATAAAGTGAGGAATGCAAGAATTGGATTGTTTGAAGACAGTTTATGGAAGTGCGGGCCCTGTGATCTGACTCCCAGAAAAGGCACAGTAACAAGTACGTAAATGTTAGAAGATCCAATCTTTGCTTATTTATTGTCTCACTTCCAAGAATTGGCAAGACTTTGTAGCGATAACATCCAAAAACTACAAGTTTCAAAACATCTTCATCAATCTTCTATCATTTATTCGACTATATTTGAATTAATTTTGTATCCGTTGTTATCATTGTTCTATCATTACACATTTACACTAAACGAGGTCTTCAAGTTTAAATTCTTCATTCTTCTTTGCAAATGGAATAATGAATAAGAGTCTCGTTAGTTGGTTGAGGGCATTTATGTTTAACGGAAATTCTCTTATGCGATACTGCGATAGTTATACATGTAATTAGGAGAAAGTGATCACCTTTTAATAAATGGAGTGGTTAAAATAGTGACTACTTTTTGATCATTTGTGATCACTTATTATGTAAAAAAAAAAAAATTCAAACTAACACTCTTAGACCATCCCCAAGTAGTGGTCACGCTAATTAGGTCACGACCCGATTTTACTCCTAATCCCACTTTATTTATCTTGACCTACTTTCACCATCCCAAGCAGAAAGGTCGCGACCTAGGTCATCAACACAATCATTTTTTCTACTTTTCATCTTTTTTAATCATTTCCCACATTTTCTACCCTACAAACATTCTCTCCTATTTGCTTCTATCCAATGGTATAGGGACACCTAGTAGGTCACCAATTTGGTCAAGAATGTGGAGAAGTGGTCACAAATTGACCTTCTATTGTACAAGGTCACGAATTAACCACATTTGGTCATCAATTATCTTGCTTAATTACACCATTAGCATGACCAAGCAAGGTCATGACCTCCTTGAAGACCTTGCTTGGGGATGGTCTTAGAATTAGTTAGTACAAAACCATTGTCATTTTAAATAAAACAATCACTAAAGTCTAAAATTAATACGGAGTAAGAGATTATTATCACTATATGTGTAATAATATAAAATGATTAATCATCATTATCATTATAATAATATAGCTTTATAATAATATATGCCACCAATTGTGAAAGTGTTGTTATACCATCGGTTGATATGAAAATTCAATGTACCACCATACACATACGGAGTAATATTTTAAAAATATAAATTTATCAAATAAAAGAATTCAATATGACAATGCTAATATCAAATTTAATACCCTCTTCATTTCGGTCATTTGTTTACCTGTTACATTTTGGGGTATGTCAATCAATTGTTTACCTTTCTACTTTGGGAATGCCTGTAATGATCGAGCAATTTGGTCATCCACACTCAAACTGATCCACTTATCACCCAATAATTAGCCCCCTCTTCTTTCTTGGCCTTTGTGCCAAAATCAAAGGTAATTGTAAAATGAATATGAGAAATATAAATAAAGAACAATAAAGAAACAAACACATAGATTTACGTGGTTCACTAACAATGTGTTCGCTACGTCCACACGACAGAAGGAAGAAGAGATTTATTATTATTGAGGAGTTTACAAATTTCAGAATCAGATCCAGTCTGTTATGATATGTATAACTGTATGTTAGGGTGAGGATTACAAAGTTTATATAGTACTCTCTAACAAGGCCCAAACCCTAGCCCAATACAAACTCGTCATAGTCGTTTAAAGCGGTGATTAACAAATTTAAGGCACAGTTCCAACACTAATCAATAAACGGAACGGAATCGTTAACTCGATATCATTGGATAATGCCAATTCAATCTCTTTTTGTTAGGCGTTACACGAATGAGAGCTACGTTCCACTACATGGTCTCATAATAAAGGAGTAGCATGAAAACCAAGGTACAAAAATGACAACCCAAAGAAAGAGTTAACTAGAATAAAAAGCTTCTCTCTTTAGTCTTTAACCCAATGCATGCATGACGACAACAAGAGAGAAGCCTCACGAATACAAACACTAATCTTATACCTTTAAATTTCACACATTCTATATAACTATTCATGTTTAAAAAGTTGGAAAAACAAATAGTTTAATCCAAAGGATTCTATGACAAACGTAACTATCCTTATAACACAAGGACAATTTGGGCATCTCCTTTTTATTATCCCTCTCAATCAAAGGCAAAAAAGAAAGAAATTTCATAATTAGACAAATATAACCCCACAAATTAAAGTATCCCATGTCCTTTTATAACCCTAGCTCCCCTCTTCTTTCTGCCCTTTTGAGGTGTTTTTCATGAAGAGTCATTATTCATCATTTTTATTTTTGCTTTATTTTCTCCAAATTAATTATATATATCTCAATGTTAAATCTTCTTCAAAGTTTGTTTTCTTACTCGACGTAACATAAACTGTTTTGGAAAAATTAAGTACGATGTTTTGTGTTTAATTTGGATGGACTCGCTTGAATTGCTGACGATATGATCATAAGATCGATAGCTAGCTATATACTCGTATATTTCTTAAAAGCTTTATTTGCTATGTTGAGAGTTAAGATGTAGGTACCTATAGGATAGTACAATGATAGTTAAAGTTACCTACTCCGATCCATATGGGTAAATGATCATGGAGTTCCATACTTCATTCATTACACTTCTACATGGCTAGTATACGTATCCTTTCGATGTTTTAATTTGTCAGTGTGTTATGAAGATAATGTCATTCGGAAATGTATTTTACTAGGGAGTATAAACAACACTTTGGAAAAGTGAAGTTATTGAATTGAGTTAAATACATAGCCTAACAAATGCTACGAAGTACATTTTCTCTTTAACGTTATCGTTCGCGAGTACTATTACAAGACATTACTCCTATTAGATTTGACCTTTGATAATATTCACTTAGTGGAAAACATCTGTGTTATATTATGAGCTTGTGATCACTTTAGCCACGTGAATTGACCGACATGAAAATTCCTCAAAATGTCAAAGTGAACTGTAAATCACTAGGAAATGCAAGAATTATTATCAAGTCATTAGATGGAGTAAGTTGAGCGACAAAATCTACTATACGTGCACTTGTTGAGTGAATAGACCATTTGACAATTTAGGCCATAAAACTATAAAAGACTCTCAACTCAAGTCAACGACAAAGGAGGTATCCTAACTTCAACTACCTCCATACTTGCTTGGCTTTGCACTATCCATATGTTGAAAATATTGTGCATACCACTTTCACTTTGGACTCTTCATCACTTCACCATTGGAATAATTTGTAGCATGTGCATCTCCCTTTTAAAGTTTCTATTAACTTTACCCAATCATACAATAAATTACCCCCCATGCATATGTTGGCTAATTCGGGTTGGTTTATATCGAATTTGGATTATATCAAGTCAGCCAACCCTTTTGGGTCAAGTCGGGTTTGGGTGGGGTCATTATCAAATCGGATATTTCGGGTTAATTGATATACCGGGTCGGGTTTGGGTCAAGTCATTATCGAATCTATCTAGTTACTTTATTTACCGCATTACTTCATCATTTTTTACCATTAAACTTACTTTTCGACCATTATTTGATTTAGTTACTTTGTTATTAAGTCAAACACAAAATCTTGTTTATAACCTTTGTAACTTACAAAGATAATGTAAAACTCTTATGGTGTATATCACCAATAGTTGTAAGTTACAGCTTACAACTGTTACAAGTAAGACTTACTTTAAGTCAAAAGTATCAAGTTAAACACTAAATTGCTTCATTTGTATCACAATTATGCTTCTTAATCACTGTCGAGTAGTTCATATGGGTCAGTTCAAGTTCAGGTTCTGGTCATTGCTCATTATCGGGTTGTATGGGGTGTCGGATCGCAAACGAGTCGATTTTAGGTCGTTAATTTTGTGTTCTATCGAGTTAGGTTTTAGTGGGGCAAGGCCAAGTTTATCAGCTCTATTCGTTAGTGATAATAGAGCATGGGTTGGAATACATCAGTTCCGTGATTATTTTGATTTATTGTGTATGTTTTTTGTTCGAAAAAAATTAAGCAATTCAATAAATTTAACCTTTTTCCTTCATCTTACAAAGTGATAAAAAGTGACTAATTAAATTTTATCTAGAATGGGTTAGTAGGAACCCAAATGTTTAGGATACAAGTACCGGCTATAGTGGTATTGTTAGACCATATTTCTTTAGACTTAATTTCCGTTCAATTTAATTGTATTTAGTTCAATCCAGTTTAATTTCATTCAGTTTAAAAATGAATTAGGTTTTTTAACAAAATATTCCAGTTTAATATATTCATGTGTGTGTCAAAATTTATAATTTTAGTCAAGTTCTAATGACACGTAACTACTAAGCTACATAATAAGTACATATGACATATATTAGCTTGATCGATCGTATTCTTCCTCACAAATTGGATGGGGACAGTCTATTATATACTCCATTTGTTATGTTTTCATCTTGGATAGTTGGATGTGGCCAAAAGCATCTCCACATTTCTTGCTTACGCTTAATAGTAATATTGGATACAAGTGTACACGTAATATTGACAAAAACTCTGCACCTAAAAAATTAAATTTAACAGTAATATTGACAAAAACACAAGTCTTACCAATCAAAATTCTAAAAAATTAGAAGCCTACATTTATTATAAATTCTTATTATATGGTCACTCACATAGTCACATATGATTATATGAGTGTGCATTGATATAATAAAGAAAAGCTAGAAAGTAATTATGTTAGCAAATGAGTCACTCGATTTATTACCACCCAATTGGTATGATTTTGAGATGAAATGTTTTTACACTTATAATTAACATTGAATTTTCCTTCTTTTAGTGTTACACATTTCCAACGTTTGAGAGTTTGTTAATTACTGATGTATGTCTATAGCGTGTTCCTGTGGTTTCGACCCGAGTTTGTATGAGATCCTACATGAAAAAAAAAAAAATTATCCGTTCTATCACCAATCGGTTCAAGATGTAACTTTTTTTGAACGTATAACAAAGTATGTCATCTACAGAGTATCTTGTTTACGGGTGAGTTCATATTCTTTTTATTGTTTAGCAATCAACGAGATGTTAACTACAAGTCCAGACATTTAGAACCAAGAAATATTACGATAGAACTACTAAGATTATCTGTATCTCTGCATAACCAAAATGAGTCTCGAATAACTTTGATATTTTATTTATAAAATGCAATTCACTTTTATATTTCTTTTGCCTTATTTTTTAACCTTTAAAAGATCTTATAATACTAGTAACATTTATGATTTATTTCACTATTCATAGTTCACTACTTATAAGTCTCAAGTTGAAGCTTAAATTTACAAGACTCAACTTAAAGTATCAACTATGAGTGTACGTTAGGTGATTTTGGACGTGATTTTGGTATTTTGGACTTGTGTGCGGAAGGGAGCTAAGGACAAACGGTGAGGTGGAATTTTTTGATGGGAAATGAATCAATAATCAAGTAAATCAGGGAGTGACAGTGTCTCATATTTGTCATAACATAATATTTCGGTCGAGTTTACTTCTTGATTAATGATATTTTGTCTCCTTTTTATTCCATAATAATGATTTTCTTAGATAATGACATTGAAGTGCATATCTTAAGCAAAATCACTCTTTTGAAGATCGGAGACAGATTTTTCCAATTTGTTATTCAAACCCAGCCCCTGACAATCCAATTCGGTCCTGTATTCAACAAGATTCGGTTCTACTTCACTCCTCATCCTTCTACGAGCACAAAAATGGATCGTGACCTAGGAAATAGATTCAACTATATATTATGTCAAGTACTAATTTCATTAAGGGATTTTAAATGATATTCGCGAAACATTTTATTTAGTTTAATTTACTTGGGGTCATATTGGAGTAATTTCTAAGAGTAGCACTAGCTATGTTCCAAAATGAATAACTCACCCACACCACTTACTTAGAAACTCTAGTGATAATTCACCATAAATAGAATAGAATAGTAGTAATACAAAGTAGAATTATGAGGTGGAAGTACCATAAAGGTTATTAGTAGGTCTTGCTTGCGACGGGTCGGATCTTGCGACGGGTATTTTGTGAGAGGAAATGGGTAGAGGGGACAAGGTAGGCACCCCCATGTGTTTCTCCACTCACCCTTAATGGGTATTTTGTGAGAGAATATGGTATCCGTCACTCATTTGTGACGGATAGTGTCCGTCACAAATGAGAATTTGTGAAAGGTTATAGCCTTATAGCGTAGGTCACAGAACGTTAGGTACCCAAACATAAATCTGGTCTGAGTGAGTACTTAATTAAATGAGAAGTATCTAACAAATCCAATACAAATGCAAGAAACCATGCTCATAACTAAGGACAAAGAGGTTAGGGACGGTGACCAACTCCCACTTGCTTCCCAACAAGAGGGATTAGATTTCGATTTTTTGAGATGTTCTCCCTTCCCCCGTTGGAGGGCGCCACTAGGTAAGTCATCTGAGGACGGGGGTGATAAGTTTAAAACATGGAAGGCATAGATTCAGGATATAAATATTTCACAAGATTGCTCTTAAGGAGGCTTGAGCCTTAGTTTCTTAGGAATATCACCCAAATTTTAACCATTAGACTCAACACTAGCAATACAAGTATATGATCAAATTATCCATTAAAATTTAGACACGACAAAACGCAATAGTTGAACAAATTAGCAGGATGAAGGGAGT
The DNA here is from genome assembly GCA_018983105.1 of Silene uniflora. Lineage (NCBI taxonomy): Eukaryota > Viridiplantae > Streptophyta > Magnoliopsida > Caryophyllales > Caryophyllaceae > Silene > Silene uniflora. The sequence continues at coordinate 13,109 of JAGPOY010002998.1, forward strand.
ATTAGTTTTTGAGATGTATAAAATCTCAAAATAAAGCGGACATATGATACATGATACTCTAAATACCGTTTGATAAGTGACATATCGACCATTACTTTAAGAAATTTCAACTGTCAAGGCCGATATTTGGCCAATGCGGTTGGTTTTTGACGGACAGAACTTATAATACTGATCAATATTTAGCCGATGCAAGATAACAAAACCAAAACTCAAACCAATTTGTTATTATTGAGAATATTACATAAAGATACTCCAGGATAATCTTGTGATTATTCTCTCCGTCTCAGTTTACACTTGTTTTTGTTTTATTTTGCGAGGTGTAAACTGTTCACGGGGACAGAGAGTAGTATAGTTGGCATATATCTTTGTATAATATATACTAGTTGATATTTCTTTCTACTTGTATTGTTTAGTCATGTATTTTGGCAACTACTTGCTCTAGGTTAGATTATTTGCCCTATATAATTACTCCGTAGTATATAAACAACGTTGTACTCTTTGTAATCTATGTGATTTTTAATACAATTGAACCTTTTTCATAACACATCTAACCCTAAAAGTCACAACCTGCACTTTCAACCCGGTTTGGCGTGTTTGGTTCGCGCATGGGTATGGGTTTGGAATCAGGAATCATACCCGGGTGGTATGGGTT
>JAGPOY010002999.1:0-13811 GCA_018983105.1 Silene uniflora
CGAGTTATAATGATACCTCATAGGACATTGTGACAACGTTATGGAGTCCTAAATGGTTAAAAACATTCGGTGCCAGGTCGTGGATTGGACGTCCATAGTGTTCCTAGAGTCGATTCTTTTTACTATCGACTGTCTCTTGAGATTAAGGCAGTTTTTGGGTGACTTTGGTTTCTTTGTCATGGTCGACCGTAACAGGAGGCTAAGCAGATTTTTACTGGGTTATTTCATGCTGCGCTTGTATCTGCAAGTTTCGAGTTGAAGAAAATATCCAACCTTTATCAGGTTTTGTTATTTCTCAGGGCCACTCGAGGAGTTGTAACTGAAATGCATGGCCATGCTCGAATAATGATTCGTTTATCAGTTGAGTTACTCTCTAGTCGGGAAAACCACTCTTGATATTGATCGCTTGTAAAATACGACCTTTGTGAATACGGACTTTGCAAATTGTTTTACATTGAGTGGGAGGAATTTAAGGATATGAGAATCGGTTATCGCACATACACTTGTAAGGACAAGTGAGAGATTGTTGGAGCTTGTATCATCCACAGTTAGTGTGATAACATAATAAATCTTTTATAGGTTCACAGGGTATACTTTGTATTATAATCAGTTGATTAACGTTTATCGATAACGGTTGGCTTGCTACAAGTTTGACGTTATTGTCATAAGGATGGCGGTGATCAACTGGTCCCTAAAAGTCACACCTAAAGGATGTGTTCGAGAGATGTGACTATATGAAAATATAATCACATTGATGCCTAATATGACTAAATGGTTAGTCGATGTAATTGACTAAACGGTTAGCCAATGTTATGATGAGACGATTATTTAATGAGATTAAATAATATTAGCTTATACGAATTAACTATAATTCGTTATTTAATATAAACTGTTATATTTAATTGAGTGTATATAATGTAAGCTTAAATGAATTAAACGGTTAATTCATAATTAAACATAAGCGGATATATTTAATTAGCAAATTATAAATATGCGATATTTGTAATTAATATATGTATTATACGATATTTTCACTATTAATGTTGTCGGACTAGTATTAATAATATCGACTACAAAAGGTTGTAGTGGACTTGTTGATAAATGACAAATTAAAATGACAATTTATAAATACACATTTTATACATAATACTAACAACCAAAAAATAAGAAGAAGAAATAGTCCAAACTCTCCTCTTCCACTCTTAGTTGGACGTTTGGAGTGAGTAAAATGGGGAGATAATATCTTCCCCTTTTTACTCACTTGGTTAGTAATTATTAGGTGAAAAAGGTGAGTATATTACTAACTCTCCTTCTCTCCTAATTCCCTAATTGATTACTCTCATCAAAACTCACAAAAACTCTCTCAATATTACCTAAGTTATTAGAGAACTTTTCTAGCAAAGGAGGGCATAGTCTCGACGCATCTTGGGTGCAACTAATAGGAGGATATCGTGTTAATATCTGTTCTTAGGCCAAATTTGCAAGGACCGAAGGTTGTATCATAATCCCTTTTCGTTCATGTATTTCTTTTATGACTAGAAATTTCGCATGCTTAATTTCGTTATAATCCTAAATTTAGATGGTGAAATATACGGATATTTCCCACAAGCAATGACTGATTATTTCTCCAAGTGGATCGATGCAGAGGCCTTCCCTGAGATACAGGAGAGACATGTGATCTCTTTCATCAAGAGAAACATCATCAGCCGCTTTGGTATCCCACTAGAAATCATCTGTGACAATAGAGCACAATTTGTATCTGACAATTCAGAAGGCTTCTGCGCCAGGTGGAACATAGCCCTGAAGAAATCTGCTCCCAGAAATCCACAGTCCAACGGTGAGGCTGAATCCAGCAACAAAATTGTTATTGAAAATCTCCGAAAGAAGCTGAATGAGCTAGGAGGCAAATCGGCCGATGAGCTCCCCTTCGTCCTATGGGCAGACAAAACTACACCAAAGATGGCGACAGGACAGACACCTTTCAGCCTAGTATTCGGGGCAGAGGTTGTTATCTTATCAGAAATTCTAGTTCCTACCTACCGATACGCGTGCCAGACGCTAAAGCGGAACCAGATCGACATGGCCAGGAATCTTGATACAATTGACGAACTTAGAACCAGCGCCTCCATACGCCTAGCTTCATACAAGCAAGCTGTGGCCAGGTCATACAACAAGAACGTCAAAGTCAGGATCCTGCAAGTTGGGGACCTCGTCCTCAGAAAAGTCTTCCAAAAAACCAAAAACCATAGGGCAGGAAAATTCTCCTACAAATGAGAAGGTCCATACCAGGTAGAGAGTATAGTTGGCCATGGTGGTTATAGGCTCATGACACTACAAGGTCAGCTTATATACAGGCCATGGAATATTCTCCACCTGGAGAGATACTACACCTAACAGCAGTAGAAAGCTAGTCTGCAGAAAATACCTCAGCAGTCCATGAACAAATAAAAGAAAATAAGTAAGGCACTAGACTTAGGGGTAGGTCTTTTGCAAATTTATAAAACAAGTCTTTTTATATTTTCTGTGTCTTTTTCCCCTCTTTCTTATTTTTCTTTACGACCATAAAATATCAGAGAGTTGTGGTTCTGGAACCTACTGGATTCAGATTAGTTTCTGGGTCCCCCAGCGTCCCGATTAAGTTACAGGATTCTGTGGACTGGAACCAGGTAACTGCTTCCCTCTGATGTGTCTTTTGATTCATGGAAGAGGAATTTTGCAATCTGCTTTTCATAACTTAACAGGCACACGTACTCCAGGAAGTCTGACCCTCACAAGGGTTCAGACCCCTAAACAGCGGGGCAGGCCGGTGCAGGAAAGTCACAACTTGTCTAGCCAGCCACAAGTGCCTCCACCAGGCGGGTGGACACGAAAGGAACTAGGTTATACAGCCCATGGCTAAACACCAGTATCCCTGAGATCACCCCCAAGATAGCTATCTGATTACTTACAGTGTACACTCTAAACCGCATGCATGCTTAAAGTCCCAGAACGACTACAAACTTGCCTCGAATGACGCCTAAGACGGCTATGTTCACCTCCTTCCTGAATAACGCCCCAGACGGCTAGAATTCAGTCACCTCCTTTGAATAACGCCTAAAACGGCTAGAATTCAAATATCTTATGTGAATAACGCCCTAGACGGCTAGAATTCAAAACTCTCATATGAATAACGCCCCAGTTGGCTAGAATTCGAACTATTTATCTAAACGCCCCAGACGGCTAAACTAACCTGCTGTCCTAAATAACGCCCCTGCTGGGTAACATTCATTATCTATTATCTATTGCAAGTTAATGCTTGTCTACCTGTTTGTTGCATCTTATGCAGCTCTCCTACCTATTTATCTCAACGGTAAGGAATTGGAAACCAAAACAAGGTTTCACAAACTAAGCCTGCCACCAGGCTCAAAATATATAATGTTACCTGCTAACCTAGCAGGCACAAATTGTCTGGTGACCTCCTGATTCCACGCAGGCCAGGGTCAAATGTAGCCAACTGTTTCAAAAATTACAAATTAAGCCACAGAGGGCTAAAAACACCTTTGTTCCAAACACTAACTATCAAGCTTAATATTTTGAGGGAGGGGGATGGAGCACCTACACCAGCTCTGCTCTGCCCTCTGCTGCCTCTCCTGCTGTCTCCTCTTGCTGACCTTGTTGTGCAGGATCCGCCATAGGCTGAGTAGCAGCAGCTACCTCTTCAGGAGTTGATACAGCCCTATCTGCAAATTCTGCAGCTGTCACCTCCTTAGCCTCCTCCACAGCAGCCTCGCTAATCTGGACAGCAGCAGCCAGAGACTCCACCTCGCCAGCTTCAGGAATCAGGCTCCTAAGATCAGAAGGCATAGGGAACTCTTCCCGCAGTAGCCTCTCCTCGTCCTCAACATTCCAGGAAGTGTGCTCTCCATTGGCATAGGCGCGCATGGAATCAATCCGGCCAGACCAAGCAGCAAAAGTCGCCACAGCCACCGCCGGCTTAGAGAGCTCCTTGATCCTGTTCTCAGCCCGAGTCAGATTTTCAGACAGAGTCTGGCACATCTCCTCCACACGAGCCACCTGAGCTGCGCCCTCCTGGATCCTGCACCTCTGCTCCACCATCAGCCTCCTGCCTTCAGCAATCTTCTCCTTCAGAGTAGCATTCTCCTCTGTCAACCTCCTGTTCTGAGCATTTAGAGCGGCACCCTCGGTCCTAGCTCTCTTGACCAGCTTCCATGAATGAAGAGCATGTTGCAGTGCCTGTCAGGTATGTACAAAGATAAGAAGTCTAGTTCTTTATAACAAGGGATGCATGATGAATAACAAAGCAACGCAGAAAAGAACACATACTGTAAAGGACTGCACACAGCCCATGGCGATGGAATCCTCTAGATGCAGCTCATCAAGATTCCTGCGGAAAACCGGCAGTAGAAATTATTCCAGCTGAGGCCAGTATGGTGTGTGGTCAGTATCCCCAAACGACATTGGGACACAGATGCCATATTCCTGCTCTTCCTCTGCAGCAACCTCTGGTTCCACTCGAGCCAAAGGAGTCACCTCAACAGCTTGAGGCACATGACGAGGAGTGGCCCTGGTTCCCACTCTTGGGGTAACCTGGGGCACAGGAGATTCCACTGCCATCCTCTTGGAGGCAGGAGCAGATGATGACGAGCTTCCAGCAGCCCTCTTCCTAGCACTTTCAACCAAGGAGTGCAGGACATTGAAAGGAGTACTTCATATGATCAGAAAATTTAGAGGCACATCAGATTAGACACAAAAGGGATCATCAGACGTCAGAATGACTAATCAGCCAGAAAATTACCTGAAGCCATTGACTTAGCAGGGGAAGGTGCAGAGACAGCAGTCAAAGGGGCAAAACCAGCAAGTAGATCTGGAAACTTCCTCTTATCAACAGGAATTGAAAAGAGCTTGGCAACAGACTCTTCCTCAGACTCAGATCTGAATAGCGGGATGGGCTCTGCATGTAAGAAGATGGTAAGCGTGTAAGCAAGACAAAATACATGCAAAATACAAGACAAAAGAGGCGTACTTGTTCGGCTAATCCAATCCTCAAAAATATAATCAATAGAGGAGTCAAGACAGTCGGTCTTCAGATAGAAGAACTTTTGGTCCCAGTCATCGTTTTTTGACCGAGACGGCATAGTCAGGAAGTTATCATAGCCATCCCTGAGACGAAGGGTATACTAACCCTTCCCCAGAGAGCGACAGGAGAATCGCCATGCCAGGTCCTCGAGGCTAATATCACCCCCTAAGACCTTGTTCAGAGCAAGAGAAGAGAGCAGGATGCTCCAAGCGTAAGGGTTTATTTGTGCAACTGCAAAACGGTTGGAATGGAGAAAATCTTGAGTCAAAAGAGGAAACGAAAATTTCAGGCCAATAGTGAAAGGGTAGAGATACAAACAAATCCATCCCCGGCGAAGGAAGTCAGCTTTTTGTCCCGGCCGAGGAATATGAATCTCAACCCCATCACCAAGACCCAGCAGGTGCTTGATCAAAGAAACGTCGGCGGCGGTAAGAATGGAATCACAGTCATGAGGGTGTTTTAAAATACCCTGCGAAGGGAAATCCTCGTCGGGCTCGAGATTGATCGGAGAAGAGGAAGAGGAAGAAGAAGTGGAATGACGTAAATTTCTTCTCACCATTTTTTATCAAGCAAGAGTAAAATTGGAGAAAGAAGAAGAAAGATCGATTATCTGGAAAGATGAGAGGGGTGGATGAAGATGAAGGAAGAGAGAAGGGGGAGAGTTTGAAGTGATTTGAAATGAGAAGAAAAATAGGGAGGCGGCAGTAATTAAGGGGAGCAATGTTGAAGTTGGTTGGAGTAAATACATGGGGAAGAACAAAATTCAAGACCTAATAATTTCCCGCTCAACTACAAGAAGATGTGTTACGCAAGAAATTTGGGGCAAACTGTTTGGGTAAAAATCACGCTAGTTCCCAAAGACACCAGAAGCAGCCTGGCACCAGATGAGCTCGTACAGCAGACCAAGTCTGGCGTCTCCTACTCCAGACCAGTCAGGAAGCAGGCTTGCATGATCAAGGATGAGACCATTCCAGAACATAGAGATTATGAAATAAGGATATTCGCAATATTGGGTACGTGAGATAAGGAAAGATGCAAACATGGAAAATACAAATAAGGAAAGCGCGGAATAGGAAAGAAATCTAAGGACGATTATGCCATAAACTGAAGAAGGAAATATTCGGCCTTTATCACTTATGGAAGGACGTGAAGATGAAGAAAGGAAACCCTAAATGTGAAGCTCCACTTTAAAAGCAAGGGAAGCAACCCTAACAAGGACATTCGAGCAAGAGACAAAGAACACATATCACATACACACGCATATTACATTGTAACCTAATTCTCGAGCCTCTACCATTGTAATCGTGCCTTAAAGATCATAGTGAAAATCCTTGGAGGGATACCATTTCCCTCCCACGGTTGTTCCCACATTGGGTTTTCCGCGTCACCAAAACCTTGTGTCTTGCTCGTTATTTCGTTTATTCTTTACTTTCACCGCTTAATTTACAAACGTTCAGCCATTACAAGTCATACATCGTCAACTAATATTAAATATAGTAAACCCAACCTACCTTGACCCCTCATCTAGTAAACGGTAGAAAAATACCAAAACAGCGGCCACTGCGACCCTTCGAAGAGGCGCAACAGGTGCTGCGTCCTTTCTCCGGTGGTTTCCTCCTTCGGAAGAAAGATTTCCGTGGTTTAATTATGGAACTAAGGTAGATTTGGACTTCCTTATTCCGTTAAAACACAATAATTCGGTAAATACTACTAAAAGATATGGTTTTGATTTTGGAATAAATATCTAGAGTATTCTAGAACATTCCGACTCGGCATTTTAACTGGTTTTTAGAAAATGAAGCGGTTTTTGACCCGAACTCCAAATGAACTCTAATTACTATCAAAACGACCATATCGGTGCGTAGATGACGACCAAGGGGTTGACTCAAGTGTTTGAGCTATCACTTTATCGACGAACTTATGGATTGTCGTAAATCGTTCCGCGTAATCAAACATGCGGCTCAATCATCACTGGGTGGTTGGCGGAAGGTGTAGAAATAAGGTATCTATAGAGCTCCCACTTTGACTGAGGCTTGGACAAGGGAAAAGTCAAAGTATAGCCATTAGGTCAATCGAAGATTACAACCTGACGACTATGGCGACGCGAGGCGGCTCAAAGGGTCTGAGCCAAGGACCTGTCGTCGGGAACATTTTAGAGTATATCGACTTCCGGGGAGGGTTGGTTAAAGTCCATTAGACTACGTAAGGAAGCTCGCCAGCGATACGAAGAAACATACCTAACATCAGAGAATTTGGGGAGTCAACGGGTCGTCGTTGGAACCGTTGGGGTGGAATCACATGTTGAATTGACGACGACACGTCGTTAGTGTCACTGAGGAAAAGTAGGATTTATCCGTGGCGCGTCGTTGGCATCGTCGACGATGAATACGTAATTTATCTGTGGCACGTCGTTGGCACCGTTGGTGACAAATAAGAACAAATTGTTCGTGGCACGTCGTTGGCACCGTCGAAGACAAATAAATGCGGATTTCCATGGCACCTCGTTGGCACCGTCATGGAGGAATCCTGACAATAATAGGAGAAACATGTTTGGGTATAAAATTCGCTATTGGACTCGGGCAGCACAGCAACCTGGCACCAGGTAAATCTACACAGCAGAACAGTTCAGCCTTAGACTCTCCAGACGAACCAGATAGCAGACTCTAGACAGCAGATTATGGAAATTACGAAATAGGGAATATAAGCAATAAGGGACATATGGAATATGGAAAACGTCCAATAAGGAAAGCACGGAATTGGATAGAAATCAAGGACGAATATACCAGGCACCCGAATAGGAAATATTCAGTAAACATCACTTATGGAAAGGCTTGAAGACAAAGAAGTGGAACCCTAGATGCGGAGCTACACTATAAAAGCAAGGGAAGCGCCACACATTATGACACACGTTATTACGCAAGGCAACACAACATCAAGCTCTATTCGTCTTTCTAACCTCAAGCATAAGAAATTCACCCATTGTACTCATACCATAGAAGAATTATAGTGAAATCCTTGGAGAGATACCGTCTCCCTCCCGCGGTTGTTTCACATTGGGTTTTCCGCGTCACCAAATCTTGGTGTCTTTTGTTATTGTTCCTTTACGTTTATTTCACATAGCATAATAACTACAAATCATAAAAACACGCTAACGATTACAGACTAAGCCTACTTTAACCCACCTTCAAGCAGAACGGTAGAAAATTACCAAAACAGTTTGACGCCCACCGTGGGGCAAGGTAGTCGTTACCTGTAATCGTGGTCGGAGAAGGAAGCAAAAACATCATGGCAGGAAACAAAGAAGGAAGCATGGGACCGACTTCCAAGGGGGAGGAGAGTCCCGGGCAAATCACTCCAGAAAGTCAGACGTCGGCGGCCGCAGCAGTCCCAACTCAGGCATCCAAGCTCATCCCCAAGGTTACTCAGGCGTCCAAGAGTCAGCTGCCACCAACGAAAAAAGCTCCTGTAACCGCTACTGTACAACCTAGCGTCGTGAAGGAGGCAGGGACTAGGGCGATTGACCAGGCCAAGCAGCAGTCAGCATCTGGCGCGGCGCAGACAGTGGTAGGAACATTGGAAGCCCTGCAAAACTCGGTGGAGGCGCTAAGGAAGGAAAACCGGAGCCAGAAGGCAATGGCAATAAAGGAGAATAGGAGGATATGGTCACACATAGATGTCATACGCACGCGCACAGCTGGGAAATCCAGGGACCTAGATTCTCCAGATCATATCACACTAGAGGGCCAGACAGACTTTGACGTCCCGGAGGAGACACCACGCATGTTCCTATCAGAACTAGTCACTCGATTAGATCTGGAAGTTACGCCAGCAGTCAGTAGACCCACGTACCTCCACAAGGATCTGCCACCCGCTAACTTAGAACCTGGGTCCAGCGGAGTGGTACCAGCTATTTCGACCGTAATACCTCACGTGTCCACCAGCAATCAGCAGATAGCTCTAATGTTCAGACAGCGGTAGACCCCAGGCTATTACCAGCATACGCAGATGCCTGTTCCACTTGCGGGAAACCAGATGACACCAGCTATAATGCAGTATCCAACTCCAACGCATACCTTGAGTGGGGGGGCAGATGCAAGGCTACAGTCAGCCTACCCCTGGACCGCAGACAGATTATCAGCGGTACTTAGAGCATCTGTACAACGAGCAGAAGGATAATATGTACAGGATACCAGGGATGCCCACCCCCATAAAAAAGGCTACGCTAGAAAGCTACGCTGATTCTCCCTTCATAGACCAGATTGCATTGACGCCAGTTCAAAGGGGTTTAATGCACCCACAAAGACATTGTACGCCGGTACTGCAAACCCCATTGATCACATAAGTCAATTCAAGCAAAAGATGATGCTCATAACGGCAGTGGGACCACTTAAGGTGGCATGCATGTGCAAGGGATTCAGCTATACTCTATCCGGAGCAGCTTTGCAGTGGTCCGTGAGCCTGCCAAACAAAACTATAACCTCATTTGCTGAGTTGGTCAACGTCTTTGTACAACAATTCTCAAGCAGCAGAAAACCACAGAAGCAGACGAGTGACTTGCACTGAATAGTGCAGGGATTCGAGGAGACAACGAGAGAATATACTAACCGCTTTAACAGGGAATAGGTGCCCATCAAGAACTGTGACAGTGCAACAGCAATAGAAGCATTCCGACAGGGGTTGCACGAAGATTCTGACCTCTATAAGGAGATGACACGGAACCCCTGCTGCAGATTCGAGGAAGTACAAGCTATGGCAAAACGAGCCATGCGATATGAGGAAGATCTCAGGGCCAGGAAAAAGGGAGCAGGAGTTGCCAGAAGCAGGAAAGAAACAACAAGGGACGAGAGAGCCAAACCCTACAGCAGGCCAGTGTTAAAGGTAACTGGGGAATACACAGAATACAGGGATGATCAGAAGCTGCCACCGAAGTATGAGGAATATGGGTTCAACACTGGGATCTCAGGCCTCCTGAAATCACTCAAGGACTTGGGAGACAAAGTAAAGTGGCCCAGGCCGCCCAATGAAAGCCAGAATTTCAGGAAGGACGCCAGCAAGAAATGTGAATTCCATTAGGACATAGGGCACACCACAGCAGACTGCTTCACCATGCGGCGAGAGGTGCACAATCAGTACAAGAAGGGAAATCTGGACCACCTGTTAGCACGTGGGGGCAAGATGGATAAAGTCAGTACAACACAGCAAACTCTGCCCTCACCACCTCCCATCTGCACCAGAACTATAAACGTGATAACAGGCGGCTCAGATCTCTGCGGTCTGACATATTCTATTACGAAAAGGCGTGCTATACAGCTAAAGGGAGATAGGCCAGAAACATTCTATTTGGTCAGTCATGAAAATTTGCCTACTATCACATTCGATAAAGTAGATGCAAGGGACGGCAGCGAGGCGCAGCACGACGCACTCGTAATCACATTATCTATAAGCAAATGCACAGTAGAGACAGTCCTAGTTGACACAGGCAGTTCGGTGAACCTAATCATGATGGATACTCTGAAACGAAAGGGCTTTAACGAAGCAGACCTCCATAGGAAGGTTGTACCATTGGTGGGATTTAGTGGAGAGACAGCACATTCCCTAGGAGAGATAGTAATTCCCACTTACATTAGGGGAATTAACAAACAAGTCAACTACCTGATCATCAACGGTCCCTCAACATACAACGTTATCCTCGGAAGACTATGGCTACACCAAAATAAGGCAATGTCATCTACCTATCACCAGTGCATGAAATTTCTAGCACCATGGGGAGTAGTAGAAATTCGTGGAAATTAGGAAGATGCCATGGTATGTTATAAGCAGGCTCTTAAGAGCACTGCCTCACCACCGGCATAGCAATTAAGGGAGCGGTTTATCCAAGATGTATACATCGAGCCGGAACCAGTCAAACTGGAACAGATAGCCTTGGACGAACTTCATCCCGACAGAACGGTGTACGTTAGGACAGAATGCTCATACGCTGTACGCCAGCAGCTAGTTGAATTTTTACAGAAAAAATGGATTGCTTCGCCTAGACTCACGACGACATGATAGGCATAGACCTTGCTGTCATCACACATAAACTTGGGGTAGATGCTACCTACAACCTAGTACAGCAGAGAAGGAAGAAGTTCGCGGCAGAATGGAACGAGATCATCAATCAAGAAGTAGATAATCTGCTGGCAACAGAAAAAATCAGGGAAGTCAAATACCCACAATGGTTGTCAAATGTAGTTGTGGTACCTAAGAAGAATGGCAAGTGGAGAGTCTGCGTGGATTTCAGTTATCTGAACAAAACGTGTCCCACGGATCCCTTTCCTTTGCCACATATTGCCGCTATGGTAGACTTCCCAGCGGGGCATGAGATGCTAACATTTCTAGACGCCTGGAGCAGATACAATCAAATCAAGATGGACCCAGCTGACCAGGAAAAGACTGCCTTCATGTCCAAAGGAGGAATCTACTGTTATAACGTGATGCCTTTTGGATTGAAGAACGCATGATCTACTTACTAGAGGTTGGTCAACAGAATGTTCAAACAGCAGATTGGAAAAACAATGGAGGTATACATCGATGATATGGTAGTAAAATCAAAGCAGGTAAGTATGCACATGGATCACTTGGCAGATACTTTCGTCACCCTGAGAGAATACAAGATGAAGCTGAACCCTTCAAAGTGTACCTTCGGGATACCTCCCGATAAATTCCTGGGATACATAGTCACACAAAGAGGGATAGAAGCCAGTACGGAGCAGATTAAGGTAGTACTCCAGCTCGAATCTCCCCAGAGTCCAAAAGATGTTCAACGACTTGCAGGGAAGGTTACAGCATTGAGCAGATTTATATACAGGTCATCAGACAAGTGTAGGTTATTCTACGATATATTGCGCAAGAGCAAGAAGTCCGAGTGGACAGATGAGCACGAAAAAGCGTTCCAGCCTTCCAGGAGTTCAAAAGCTACCTCAGCACTCCACCTTTGTTATCAAAGTCGGAGCCAGGGGAAACCTTATTTCTCTACCTCTCTGTCACCGAAGCAGCAGTGAGCGCGGTTCTCGTTAGGAACAAGATAAAATGCAGTATCCAGTCTATTACGTAAGTAAAAGTCTACTCCTTGTTGAAACCAGGTATTACGTAAAATGCAGCATCCAGTCTATTACGTAAGTAAAATGCAGCATCCAGTCTATTGATTAGTGCATAAATGCTATTAAGTGAGTCATTATCTAGCTATGAGTTGTATTACCGTTTCATTTATTCCTGAATCTTTGAGGTTTATAGCTCATGTTTTGTCATTGTCGAGGGCGACAACAATCTAAGTATGGGGGAATTTGATAAGACGATAATTACTTATATTTATACCCCTTGTCTATATAATTTTATGGTCGTCTTTCGCATTATTTGAGCTTATTATTATAAACTCGCTATTTTCGGATTTAATTACAGATATTATTATTTTAAATGTAAAATAGGCTTACTTAGCGTGTTGTTTGTGTACCAGATTACAACTCAAGCAGACCAAGGAACAAAACATGAAGTGAAACTCGAGAAATAAAGAAGCACGTAGGCAAGCACGTATGTAATTTTATAATTAACAAAATCACGGCCCAAGGAATGAATAGAGGCATATGGATAGCAGCAATACGAAAAAGACACAGATGGATAGAGTTTGAGAAAATAGAAGCAGAGAGAAAGTAAGAGAAACACACCAATGGAAATTCCGAGTCCATCGCAAACTCAATCCCCTTTATTTACTCTACAAAATCTATCTTATATTGATGCAAAATGTATCCCGAATCCATCACAAACTCCAACTTTGATTGTGTATAAATACCCGATTCCATTATTCTAATTGGGGCAAAGAAGTTTTACGAAATACCCAAATTACTAGTGAGCGAGATTGACGGCGATCGGAGATAGGGGCAGTCCACCGATTGAAGCGGCTTCAATTCCGAGGAAGAAGGAGATAGCACTTGCAGAGGCGTTGCAACCGAATCAAGGAGGCGATCTTCGGTCTTAATTATTAAGTTCTCCACTCCTTTACTTGTTAATTTCAGTTTACTAGTATTCGTTTAAAACCTTGGATGATTAATCTTTCAGTTATTATAAAATTTGATTCCATTCTAGCAGTATTGAGTTCGTAGTATCCGTCTTATACTCGTTCGCATTGTTTCCGTTTCATCTTGTTGGCTGCAATTGCTTGCTTAATTTGCTAGTAGTTTGAACCATCAACTAGTTGTATTTTTGACACGACGTTAAATCGTACAATATAGTAGCAACTAATTTAATTTAGGATTGCAAGAATGTCGCTGGATTAAATTAGGAGTATAAAATGGTCTGACGAATTAATTGGTTAGGGGTTTATGATGTCTTTCTAGTGCTTAATGCGGTTAGTCAATTTGCAGAACCCTGTCACTTTCGTTTAATTGGGTAGCTAGTATTGGTAGTCGAGCGGCTCGCTATTGGTTAAAACTAAGGATTGATACGGAGAATTTAGCGGCTAAATTCTCTACAGTTAACCTATTATTAATTTAAATACTGGATAAAGGGATTAACGATTAACTGAATTATTACACGAATCTGAGAAACACGCGCTTAAACGTAATGATTGTTTCGCTTGTTATTTCGTTAGTAGATTAACTTTTCCAAACATCAAAGAGACGACACGAATCTGAGAAACACGCGCTTAAACGTAATGATTGTTTCGCTTGTTATTTCGTTAGTAGATTAACTTTTCCAAACA
>JAGPOY010003000.1:0-19223 GCA_018983105.1 Silene uniflora
ATCAATATCATTAGCAGCGGAAACAATCGTAATCTCATAATCCCTTTTACAGCCAGGTCCCATCGCAACAGGTACCCAAGTCAGCCAGTGACACAGCCTCGTCACCGCAGCCACTCATCGCAACAAGTGATAACCCTAATCTCCTTAATGTGCACATCCCCCTCGTGATGGGAGTCACGAGAGGCGATCAAAGGGCGTGGCCACTCCCACGTGGACCACTCAGCCGGAACCGTCTGTCAGTCGTATCTCATATCATACAATCAGTTTTCATCCATCAATTAATCAATTAAGCAATCACCAAATAATATCGTCACAACCAAATACTGAGTAGGAAATCCTACCTGATAACAAATCCGCAAGCAAGCAATACAATCAATCGGCTAGAAGGGCTCCTCTACGAACTCACAACCTAATATATGCAATCAATCAATCAATCAACTTGTGCCCTAACATGTTCTTATAAGAGATTCTACCGATTCAATCATAAACGAAACATAAGATGTAGATCTAGCATACTTACAACGATCGGTAAAAGAAGAGGCGAGGATCCGGACTACTCTTGCTTAGGATTGATTGGGAGTGATTAGGGTTTGTGGTAGAAATGTTTTACGTGAAACTGTTTATGAGAAATGACACTGTTCCTTTTATATTAAACTAATCACTCTCAATCAATCCAAACCTGATCGCCTAACCCGTCGGCCTGACTCGGCCGACTTAACACTTTACTCGGTCGAGTCATCGATACTCGACCGACTTACGCAAGGCTCGGTCTAGTCTACACCTGACAGACTCTTCCTTAAACTGACAACGGGTATACTCGACCGAGTAAGCCTAATTCGGTCGAGTACACCCTTAGGAGAACGGGGTATTACATATAAAAGTATGTATAATTATGAGCATAGTAAGTATGTAAAAATTAGTGAGTGTATGTAATATTCACAAGTATGTAAAACAAGGTGTATAAAAATTTAAAAAAAAAATATACAAAAATATACAAAATATACGTGGAATGGATATTTTCCACCCCACACTAGAAATTTACATTGTCCTCAATGGAACAAAATGTAGGAGGGAATGTTTTAAAGAAAAAGACTTGTTTTTTGTATTTATGAAATATTTTTGATTTTTTTTTATATTTATATTTTCGAAAGGAAAAAACATGTTTTTGTACTTTTATATTTTTATGTGAATTTCCACCCCACACTTATTTATTTACATATCCCGAGGGAAATAAATATGTGGTGGAAATTTTCAAATCAAAAAGTATTTTTGGTCATTTTTGTTCTTTTTCGATTTTTTTTTTTTTTTGGTGTTTTCAAATAACATGCAATGCAAAATTTAAATAACAATGCAAGCTAAGCTATATGTATGCAAGCCTATATGTGACGATATGGTACAAAAATAAATCTAATGCAAAGCCCTATATGAATGCAATCTATATGCTCTATGCCTAATATATCACAAGGTATTCTAAATGCAATCTACACTACAACAATAATTAAATTTGGATTTAAGGGAGAAAGAAGAACTTCACATTGGTGAATCTTTGGATTTTCCATAGAGGGAGCAAAAAGGGTGAGCCTTCAAACAATTCTCATTATCAAAAAAATTCACATCATCAAATCAAAGAAGGGGTGGGCAACAACATCATACTCATAATCATCAATAAGCAAGAGTGGAAAAGAAACAACAACAACAAACTATCCACAATAACAAGTCTAGGGGTAGACATGAAAGGGCAAAGAAAAAAAAACTTGGCCACTCATACACTCTTGTTTTGAACTTTGAAAGCATGACTGAAGAAGTAAGAGTGCATGGAGAAGCCATCAGGCTACCAACAACCCACCACCTATTGCAACCCGGGTGATGGGTAGTTAGAAGGGGGTTGGTGAGCTTGTTGACTTCTTCGCCGAAGTTCATTTAGATGCCTTAACATGTCTTCTTGGTGACCATAGATATCTTCAATTCGGGACGAGTTTCGTTGACTATAGACAAGGGAGGTCAAGGCAATATTCCTAGTGTCCCTACTATAATCTTTACCCGCCTCAAAGAGCCGTTGGTTTTCCATGGTAATTCTACGTGTTTCCTCCATATAAGCCCGGTTACTAGTGTTCATCTCTCGGGCCTCCCTAGACAAGTCTCTAGTCTCCGTCATCATACCATAAAGATCATTCCTTTGGGTTGAAGAGAGTCCCCAAAAGTTACCATGTGACGAAGGCTCTTGTGGTTGTTCTTGTTGAGGTTGTTGGTATGTAAAATCGGGTTCTTGTTGTTGAGTGGTTTTGCCAAATTCAAAGTTGAAAAAATCAAAGGAAGGGTTTTGTGTTGGTTGGGTAGCCTCTCCATGGGAGGAAGAGCCGCCAACATCAAATAAAGAGGAGAAAATCCCCGTCTCCCATGGGTGCTCATGGAGGGCCTAAGTTGCTCAAAAATGTCCTCTTGGGTCACAAAAGGCTCTTCCCTCACTATGGGTTCCTCACTTGGCACTCTCACATTGGGCTCTACCCTCACCTCGGGTTCCTCCTCTTGGACTTGACGTTCCTCTCGGTTTCCCCCGCCCCCTAAGTTATCATCAAAGACTTGAGGTTGTTGGACCACGGGAACTTGTACTAATGGTTCAAGGTCATTGGGCCCATAGACAAGATATCCCACCACCCCCTCATGTACCAATCAAGACCACTTTCTCCCCTCATTTTTCCATTCATTATCTCCATAAGGCATTCCCCAATTCAAAGGGTTAGAAATGGTGGTCCTAATGTGGTAAGCAGGAGCGGACCCACATACATGGTTGGTGTAGCAAATGCTACACCATAGAAAAAAATTTGTGTGAGAATTATAAAATTTGCTACACCATAATTACTTATTTAATGCTCATTAATTGATTATTTAATTAAGGATTTTTTGATAACTGCTACCACATATAATCCCATTTTTACCAACTGCTACCAAAAAAAATTCTTTAAAAACTACTACCAAAGTATTTGGTTCGGACGACAAATCACTACCACATTACAACCGGAGCCAGAAAGATCAAATCTCAGCCATTCATTTCAAATTCTCATCTTAAGTAGTATTTTCACTTCCTTGTTTGCCCTTACCCCTCTCCCTTATGTTCTTCTATTAGATTTGTCAACAACTCAATTAGTCTCTCTCCATCTTTAATTTTCAAGTTCATCCATTTTAATTCCTATTCTCTTTCTCCTCCATTATTATCATTCTCATTTCTTGTTCAAGTAACCTCTACTCCACTCCATTGATTTAACTCGGCACCTTCTTTCTTGAATTTAACCAAAAGTTTTAGTAGGTCCAAACCATAAATCATCCCCAAAATCCAATTCCTCAATAACTTTAATCGATGAGTACATAAGATTACCTTCAACTTATCCTAAATAATTGTTTGAATTCCCAGATGTAAAAAAAAGTTTGGAAAACAACCAAAAGTAGTGAAAACACAACAATGGTGGAAATCCATTGTATCTTTTCGGAAGAAACAACATTGGAATCCTTGATCTATGACTATATTGCTTTGTGAATGATGCAGCCCTTCCAAAACCAATGATCAACCGCTCCTGATTTTTCTTCAAGCACAACTCCGTTATCAAGAGAACCCATTTACAACATCAATAAAACTAACAAGATTGAATAAAATCTTCAATCTCTAACAACATTACACAAGACCCAGATGAAAAAACCATTTTTTTGCTAAATTACATTGAAAATTTGATTGATTTAATTGTTGAGTTGTTTTCATATATAGTTCGTAAGATGTCGTAATGAATTTTCCGTAATTACATTGAAAAAAGATAAAAATTTTGATTAATGCAAGGAAAACTAGCAAGATTGAAGAAAAGCTTGAATCTTTATCACTATCACACAAAACCCGGATGGCGTAATGAATTTTCAGTGATAGGTGATTGGTGGTTGTTGAGGTAATACATTAAAAAACAAGTTAATTATGTGCAAATACATACTTCAGAGATTTAAGGAAGGAATAAGTTTAATTGGGAGGAATTTCTGATTGATCAATTTAATTCAAAGTAATTAGGTTTAGAATTTTAGATTTTTGAATAATTGAGGGTAAAAGGAAATTAGGTTGGAGAGGAAGTGTGGGTGGGTAAGTAAAGAGATGAATGATGATGTAAATTAGGGGTATTTTGGTATTATCAAGCACAATTTGGAGGTTCGTGGTTATGTGGTAGTGATTTGTTGTCCGAACCAAATACTTTGGTAGCAGTTTTCAAAGAAAAATTTCTTTGGTAGCAGTTGGTAAAAATGTGATTATATGTGGTAGCATTTATCAAAAAACCCTTTAATTAATTATGGTTTTCATACTCATAAAATCTGTCGTTTATTAATCCCAAAATTTGAGCTTATTTAATACCCCTATTTATTGTTGTATGTAAAACATTACAATTTTCAACTACATCATTTTTCTTCATGAATTGCTTTACCGTACAATATCAATCCGCCCAAATTCCAAAATTAACAAAATTTTGACTAATTTTAACAGCTTACATAATATTTTATAAAATTATTCGACTAATTTTAACAATTTACGGATCGGAGTATGTTCTCGACTTTTTATTCTTCCTATCTTCTGATTACATAAATAGAAATGTCACTAACTCGCTCATAAATAAGATATATGACTTTATGGTGAGACATAAATTGATGCTTTGGAAGAATTGCACATTATCGTCTCAAATAATATCACTAGTTATTCATCCTCTACATGCAAATGGTTGTCTTGGCTCTTTTTTAATTACTACGGAGTTTTTTTTCTTACACAAAATTTATTGTTATTAAATTATAAATAATTTACTTTTAGAAAAGTGAAATATATAATGAATATAGGTATACATCTCGATTTCATTTTGTGTTTCGAAATTTAAGAGTGGATTTTAAGTTTCGACTTGAGCCTGAGCTTTGCTTGAGTTTAAATCGAGTAATTGTCAATGACATTCGATCATTTAGTCGCTATTGTTTGTTAACACAATAATTTTGCTACACCAAAAACAAACTTCTGGGTCCGCCCCCTGGTGGTAAGGCAACATCAAAAAGCGGTCATCGACAATGTGACACATGACCTTCCCCTTTACCACCCTAAGCCAAGGTAAGTGGGACTCATCTAACCAAATTCCCCCTCCCACCGTGGTATGGTTGTGCTCAATTCCCATGGAGCGGCCTAATAAGGTTATGAGGCCTCCACAAGAAATGGTGATCCTAGGCTTAGAGATGACCCCAAGAAGATGTTGCACTAGGGCGGAGGTAAGGTCTACGGTGGATTCACGACCAAGGACGGCATCTTCGATAAGGTGAATGACAAGTGAGCTACAATTGTGGTGTGTCTCGACCGAAGAAAAAAGGGAAGAGGCCAAAATTCTATCAAGTACCGGAGGATGGCGTTTCGAATCTTTGCGGAAATTTCCTTTCCACTTTCAAATTTCGCCCTCCGGGTGATACGATGCCAAAATTGGGCCCGACTAGCAAGGTGGTCACTAGTTTGCCCGGGTCTAGGCCCCCCTCCAGGACACCTTCTAAAGCCAAAATGCTCACTAAGTTCCTCAAAAGACACATGATGCATTCTTCCCCCCAATTGGAACCTCACAAAACAATCCGCAAAAAGGGTCACAACATTTGCCTCAAGTGTACTAAGAAACTCCGCCGCGAGGGCGGGATAGGTCTCAACATCGGCATGAAAAATTAAAGGGATTCCTATTCTATTACACAACAATTCTACCTCCTCATTAATTCGCATTGTACTCATAGTCCTCCCACAAGCCCACCTTGTGGGTTCCCATTTTCTTTCCATATACGAATTAAATGATTCAAGGGACTTTTTATTTGAAAAAGCAACACCGTATTCATCATTTAGAAAACGATTAGGAGGAGAGACTACCTTTTTCTTGGAGGATAGAGCTTTCTTAAGAAGGTCCCTTTGCCTTTGAGTTTCCATAAGTAATCAAAAACCCTTTCCTTAAGCTTGAATAATCCCAAACTCGTGCTCCTCAATTCTTAGACCCGAAAACTTGAAATATATCTTCACCCCCTTGAGTAATGTCGAAAATAATGCTTCCCTATGGACCAACAACTCGAAAAAGATCGTTGTGGAGCAATAAAAGTTGATTTGGACGAGTTTTGGACAAAAGCAAAAAGGGTACTCGAAATTTTCGAGTGAAGGGATGTGATTTTAAATGGTGGGATCTAAAAATATAAGGTGAGAGGATGATTATAGTGAAATTTGGGTCGATTTTGATGAAGGGAAGTGGGTGAAAATGGAGCTTGAAGTTGGTGTTTATGGAGTTTCAATGGAGTTTTGATTGTTTTTTAGGAGAGAGGGAGTGTAGAAGATGAAGATGTATGTGGAAATGAATAGAAAAAACTGAAATTGGTGCTTAATTGGAAGCAGCGGCCGAGGGGTGAAATTGTACCCGGTCGGGTACAATTGTACCGGACCGGGTAAAATCATTTTGATAACGGGTAAAAATCGTCACACCCGATCAAACAAATTTATAACTCAACTAGTAGAAGGGTAGTCGAGGTCGAACCACAAGGAGATCAAGTTTGAGTACTAGTTTTGTCTAAGATCACAAGTTAGCTACGCGAATCATAAGATTGATTGATATTAAACTAATTAACTAAACTAAACTAACTAATAACTAAGTAAACAAGTAATGGAATAGTGAATTAAGCAATAAAGAGAAGGTCTAGGGTACGATTCGACCACCAGCAATCATAATTTACCATCTAATCTCGTCAACTAGTTGTCAAGGGGTAGGCTATTAGGTGGAAACGCCTCTAGGTCGCCTATTAACTCCCTCCCAGGCTCATAATAGAACGCTAGTAATGCCAAGCCAACTCCCTCCCGGGCTCATGACTCGGTTTCCCCAACTCAAGGCTCAAGGCTCACAAATGGTCAAGGTTTAATCACGCGCTATTCCCCGGTCATCCCGACTCTTTTCCCAAAGGTGAATTTCAAACCGCTAAGCAAGAGCACCCAATTCAAGTTCTCCCTCTCGGGTTCAACCCAAATTGGCAAGAAACTAAGAGGGGTAATCAAATCCTGACCTAACCAACTCCCGTTGGTGGACAAGGGTCAAAATCGACTATTATCCCAATTAAAACATAGACAATATAAATCTCAAGCTTAGACCCAACAAATTCCCCCTCAACAACTAATTAAAGTGAAACTAATTAGGTAAATAAGTCATGTCGGGGTCTAATCGCACCCTAGAAATAAGACTACTCACTAATCAGGGAGTTTAAGACAAAACAATTGATAAAATTGGAAACTTTGAAATTAAACATTGTATAAAATTGATTTCTATAATTGATCATGCAATTAACAAGATAAAACAATGGAATATTAATTAAACTAAATCAAACATTCAAATTGGTACCAACTAATTAATATGTAAACAAATGGGAAAAAGAAAAGAGAAAGAGATGGATAAATTATACCAATAGGAAGGAAATAAATTGAATTGCATGGATCCGGAAAATAATTAACAAAAGATCGAAACTTGTAAATAAATTAAAGGACTAATTAAATTCATTAAGGAGGAAATTAATAATAATATCATTTTTAAACCTCTATTAATGAGGAGGTAGAATTGTTGTGTAATAGAATAGGAATCCCTTTAATTTTTCATGCCGATGTTGAGACATATCCCGCCCTCGCGGCGGAGTTTCTTAGTACACTTGAGGCAAATGCTGTGACCCTTTTTGCGGATTGTTTTGTGAGGTTCCAATTGGGGGGAAGAATGCATCATATGACTTTTGAGGAGCTTAGTGAGCATTTTGGCTTTAGAAGGTGTCCCGGAGGGGGGGCCTAGACCCGGGCAAACTAGTGACCACCTTGCTAGTCGGGCCCAATTTTGGCATCGTATCACTCGGAGGGCGAAATTTGAAAGTGGAAAGGAAATTTCCGCAAAGATTCGAAACGCCGTCCTCCGGTACTTTGCTAGAATTTTGGCCTCTTCCCTTTTTTCTTCGGCCGAGACACACCACAATTGTAGCTCACTTGCCATTCACCTTATCGAAGATGTCGTCCTTGGTCGTGAATCCACCGTAGACCTTACCTCCGCCCTAGTGCAACACCTTCTTGGGGTCATCTCTAAGCCTAGGACCACCATTTCTTGTGGAGGCCTCATAACCTTATTAGCCCGCTCCATGGGAATTAAGCACAACCATACCGCGGTGGGAGGGGGAATTTGGTTAGATGAGTCCCACTTACCTTGGCTTAGGGTGGTAAAGAGGAAGATCATGTGTCACATTGTCGATGACCGCTTTTTGATGTTGCCTTACCACATTAGGACCACCATTTCTAACCCTTTGAATTGGGCAATGCCTTATGAAGATAATGAATGGAAAAATGAGGGGAGAAAGCGGTCTAGATTGGTACATGAGGGGGTGGTGGGATATCTTGTCTATGGGCCCAATGACCTTGAACCATTAGTACAAGTTCCCGTGGTCCAACAACCTCAAGTCTTTGATGATAACTTAGGGGGCGGCGGAACCGAGAGGAACCTCAAGTTCAAGAGGAGGAACCCGAGGTGAGGGTAGAGCCCAATGTGAGAGTGCCAAGTGAGGAACCCATAGTGAGGGAAGAGCCTTTTGTGACCCAAGAGGACACCTTTGAGGAACCTAGGCCCTCCATGAGCACCCATGGAAGAGGGGGATTTTTCTCCTCTTTATTTGATGTTGGCGGCTCTTCCTCCCATGAAGAGGCTACCCAAGTACCTCCTTCTTCCCAACCAACACAAAACCCTTCCTTTGATTTCTTCAACTTTGAATTTGGCAACACCACTCAACAACAAGAACCCGATTTTACATACCAACAACCTCAACAAGAACAACCACAAGAGCCTTCGTCACATGGTAACTTTTGGGGACCCTCTTCAACCCAATGGAATGATCTTTATGGTATGATGACGGAGACTAGAGACTTGTCTAGGGAGGCCCGAGAGATGAACACTAGTAACCGGGCTTATATGGAGGAAACACGTAGAATTACCATGGAAAACCAACGGCTTTTTGAGGTGGGTAGAGATTATAGTAGGGACACTAGGAACATTGCCTTGACCTCCCTTGTCTATAGTCAACGAAACTCGTCCCGAATTGAGGATATCTATGGTCACCAAGAAGACATGTTAAGGCAACTAAATGAACTTCGGCGAAGAAGTCAACAAGCTCACCAACCCCCTTCTAACTACCCACCACCCGGGTTGCAATAGGTGGTGGGTTGTTGGTAGCTTGATGGCTTCTCCATGCACTCTTACTTCTTCATTCATGCTTTCAAAGTTCAAAACAAGAGTGTATGAGTGGCCAAGTTTTTTTTCTTTGCCCTTTCATGTCTACCCCTAGACTTGTTATTCTGGATTGTTTGTTGTTGTTGTTTCTTTTCTACTCTTGCTTGTTGATGATTATGAGTATGATGTTGTTGCCCACCCCTTCTTTGATGTGATGATGTGAATTTTTTTGATAATGAGAATTGTTTGAAGGCCCACCCTTTTTGCTCCCTCTATGGAAAATCCAAAGATTCACCAATGTGAAGTTCTTCTTTCTCCCTTAAATCCAAATTTAATTATTGTTGTAGTGTAGATTGCATTTAGAATACCTTGTGATATATTAGGCATAGAGCATATAGATTGCATTCATATAGGGCTTTGCATTAGATTTATTTTTGTACCATATCGTCACATATAGGCTTGCGCATACATATAGCTTAGCTTGCATTGTTATTTTAATTTTGCATTGCATGTTATTTGAAAACACCCAAAAAAAAAATCGAAAAAGAACAAAAATGACCAAAAATATGTTTTGATTTGAGAATTTCCACCACATATTTATTTCCCTCGGGATATGTAAATAAATAAGTGTGGGGTAGAAATTCACATAAAAATATAAAAGTACAAAAACATGTTTTTTCCTTTCGAAAATATAAATATAAAAAAAAAAATCAAAAATATTTCAAAAATACAAAAAACAAGTCTTTTTCTTTAAAACATTCCCCCCCTACATTTTGTTCCATTGAGGACAATGTAAATTTCTAGTGTGGGGTGGGAAATATCCGTTCCACGTATATTTTGTATATTTTTGTATATTTTTTTTTTTATTTTTTATACACCTTGTTTTACATACTTGTGAATATTACATACACTCACTAATTTTTACATACTTACTATGCTCTTGCTAATTATACATACTTGTATATGATCACACTTGTACACTTACGCGTACATTATACAATATTGTTTCTTACTTACACATTGTTCATATTGTATATATTGCTTTACACTAACCATGTTATAGAAAACAAACGCATGGCATCGGAGAAGACGCTTGGTAAAATTCTTCCTACTCCCTCTCTTCTACCTTTCCTTTTCGTTTTGTACATATTAACATGGAGGAGGACGGGATATGTGATGTGGGTGTTCCCTTTGGGAACCGTTTTGGAAATGCGTTTGTTGATAATGTGTTGATAGGATAGATACTTGTTTAGTTCTTAATTTCTAAGCATGTACTTTGTGTTGTATATATTTGTTTGTGTTCCCATCATGGTTGTTTATGCATGTTTTGAAATCATGGTCGAGGGAGGGAAGATTACCCCGATGATGATACTATTTCGACCATGTCCTCCCCCTTTACATGACTCTCCCGTTTCAACCTTGTTAGACTTGGAAAAGGGACCTTTTTCGGAAAGTATAGACCGCCTTGTGAGACCCAAGCCGGAGGTTAGGCCTTAAAACTCGACCTAGCTACTCAAAGGTGAGGACTAGAGCCTCCTAGGGTCGGCACATCCATGACCGACCCTCAATTAGGATGGAGAGTAGGTCTCCTTGCAAAGCATGTCACATCAAGACGCATAAGGGTGTCACCCGATCCTTGGACATTGAGATGTTGTTTTTGTTTATGTGCATTTTTATGAAATGAAATTATCATACTTGTTTGAGCCTCACATTTGCCTAAAAAACCTTGTTTCGACCCTTATATTAGGATCCCTTTTGTGATTCACCCCTTTGAGCCTAGCCCTTTTCTTTGGCATAACCACAACAAGAGCTACAATCCATAAACAACTTTCCCTAATCGAGAAGTGTCATGGTTGTAGTAGTGAGTAGGAGGTGTTTTGGAGCCTAATTGATGGATGTTTGAGTTGAAACTCTGGTCTTTAAGCACTTGTAATGAATAAAAGGTTCGATAAAAAGTCAAAACAAAATAGAAAATCGAAAAAAAAAAAGAAATTAAAAAGAAAAAAAAAAGGGAAAGAGCAAGCAACCTGCAACCCCCTCACCCATCAATTGAGGGGAAGAAAAAGTCATTGCTATAAGTTTTAGACCACGATGTTTTTCCAATTTGAGTCGGGTTCACGCAATGTTTGCATAAGTTCAACATAGAGCTTGTTGTTAGGGTGTGGACATTACTCGTGTGTTGCAATAAAAGGTCTAAACAAGAGGTTTGTACTAAGGGTTCAAATGTTTTTCCTTGATGAGTCGGGTTTATACAATTTTTCCGTAGTCTTGTCTAAACAACCCTATGTTACGGTATAGACGTTACTCACTTGTTGTAATAAGGAGTGGGGTGTTGGAAATGTTGATCCTTCTCGATTTGAGCCTCACATATCCAAACGGTGCTTGCACCAAATCCGTTTTGCCCTCTACCCTAACCCCGTTACAACCCTTGTTTCATGAAATGCACATATTCGTTGTCTTTTTGCATCTCTTTTTGTTTTCGGATCGCTTTACACTCTAGATTGCGGGCATGTTTTCACCAAGTTGAGTTAGGTGAGTGTTTTGATAACATTTTGCACAAAAACCCCCGTTCTTAAAAATGAGTGATAGAGGGAAAACGCGAGGAAGTCGTTGTTTTTGGCCCCCTTAACTATGGGTGTAAGTTGAATCTCGTGTTGGTCTTGTAAATCTTAGTGAATAAGGTCTGTTTTTCCCCCTTACCCGCTCTTGAATTTGTTTCTTGAGCACTTGGGTTATCACATTTGAGCCATATTGGGGGGATTGACACACATGTTGGAATTATGAGGACGTATCTCTCGACCAAGACCATGACTTTGAGCTAAAAACCTCCGCTTAGATGAGGAAAGCGGTTGAATTTTGTGTGATGCATCTTATCTATGTTTGTGTGCTTTATTGCTTGAATGTGAAGATTTTCCGCAAGACCCAACTTGTCTTGTGAATCGTGCTTTACCTCATAAGCATGATTACGTGAGTTGAAGGGGCGTTGAGTGCGCTAAAACTCAATCGGCTTTATTATCATTAGTAGAGTGGTCATAGCGGTGCTTATATTGTGCAATCGCTTAGCTAGCTAAGAAGGGTCTCATTTTTTCCTTCTTACTCGAGGACGAGTAAGGGTCAAGTGTGGGGTGATTTGATAACATCATTTCATTCCTTATATTTTGACCTTTGAGACTCTATTTTGCCCTTACTTGGCTAAGTTTACCACGACTTTTTAGCTAAATTAACCTAATCTTCTATATTTCCCGCTTATACTTGCATTTCTAGTACCCCCGGACCTTTTTACTTGTTTTGGCTTTAATTTTGTAGGTGCCTTGCATGGGAGCACAAAAGGGGACGGAAACAAAGCAAGCTTGGCGATAAAAAGAAGGGAAATTGAAGAAGTGCTGCCGAGGGGTACAATTCTACCCGATCGGGTACAATTTCACCCGACCGGGTACAATTGTAGCAGACTGGGTATAACCCATTTTTGGCAGTTTTTGGGCATGATTATTGACTTTACCTGGCCGGGTAAAATTGTACCCGACCGGGTGTAATTGTACCCGGCCGCAATCTCTATTTGATCGAATTGTATTTCGTTTGAAGCCTTGTAAGAGATATAAATACCTAGATCTAAACATAATTAGGCATCTAATCTTTATTATTAATCAAAGTTTGTAAAAATTAAGGGAGGATTACTCTAATCTTGGTATTTATTCAAGCATTCTTCAATTATTAAGGGGTTTCTATTGTTATTGTTCTTGTTGTTCTTCAATCTCATCTTTGCATCTAAGTTGGTACAATTTCTCATTCTCTATTTTATTTAATTCTCTTGGTTTTTCCTTTAATTCTCTTTATTAGGATCTGTTGTTTGTTGGTAGAATATTGATAAGCTTATTCTCCTATTTAGATTGTTGAATTTACTATTAGTTGATTGTTATTCATCAATAGTTGAATCTCTTGTCAATTTTATCAAAGTTTGTTCCTCTTTACATTAATCAATTGAATCTTAGATTAATTAGGTATTACTCTTCCCTTAATAGATCAATTGCATGATTAGTTGTTGTTATCAATTTATCACCATGTTTGGAGTCCAAGTTGAAACCTTTATGATTTGTGTTGTCTTAATAACCATGAGTAGTGAGTAGTCTTTCTTCTAGGGTGTGATTAGGCTATGGCATGAGTAATTGATTCCATGGATTAGACGATTATGGGGGATTAGCGAGGTTTTACTTGGGGATTTCATTGTTGTAATCGCATTTGGGGGTTTAGGTTGGCTCAAAACCCTTGTCCACCAATGGGAGTTGGTTAGGTTAAAAGTTGGCTTCCCTTTGTGATTTTTGCCGATTTGGGTTGAACCCGGAATGGGGAATTCGGATTGGGTACCCTTGGGGACCGAGTTGTCCTTCACCCTTGGAAAAGGGGTTGGAAAAGTCGGGGAGTTAGCACGTCCTATTTGTTTCTTTGCTTTGGTCGGGTGTTTTTGGGGAGGTGCACATTCCACATTGACCTTGACCCGAGTCTAGGATTAGTCCGACTCACGAACCCGGGAGGGAGGTGAGTCGGGATCACTAGTGGCCTACTTTGAGCCCGGAAGGGAGGGAGTAGGACGACCCAGAGGTGTCTCCCCTCGTAAATGACCCGGATAGTCTAAATTGTGGGAATTGGAGGAGTAAGTTACGAATGCCGCTTAGCTTAGTCACGCCCTAGTGCCTTTATTTGATTGATAAAAACCACCGTAATTCTAGTCATTCTAGCTTAGTTTATTTACTCATTCATTCCATTTTCTTGCTAGTTAGAATTAGTTCCTCTAGATTAATACAAAACCCAACCTATCATCGACTTAGCTAAACACAAGAAACTTGACCGTTAGTAGTCTAGCCCTTTTGCTCCTCGTGGAAATCGACACCCCAAGTGCTACAAATACCACCGTACACTTGCGGTATTAAACTCTCTATCAAGTTTTTGGCGTGGTAGGATGACTAGTTTTATTACCAAACTTTCCATTTAAGTACAGAACTTTATAGCTTGGTGAAAATTTATTGCCAAACTTTTCAATAAGATATTTATCAAAGCAAATTTCCTTTTTATAAGTAGCCTTAATATATGTCTGAGGGCATACGCTAGAAAAACTGTATAAAGTACTCGCTATGCATATCTATTGTTTTTGGCAAAAAGTTCAATGAAATGAGAAATTGACAGTGCGTGTGAGATTGGCATTTCCTCTAAAACGATAATTTCCCGCCAAAATTTGCGATAATTTTCTTCATTCACTGATTTAATTTCCCGATTATATCTGCAGAAATCACTGTAAGTTCTATTTATTCATGTTGATTCGTATGATTTTGCTATCAATTTCCTTAATCTTTGGCATTTTACGAATGTACAAGTTCTTGATTTGTGAAAGTTCGAAGCCTTGTTAATTGTTACGGTTGCTTGAAGTTATGTGCGATATGTAGTCGTAATTTTTGAAAAAGAAGTTTCGTAATATTGTGGTTTGAGGATTGCACTGGCATCTTATTGGAAATTTAAAGTAAGGGACTCTATTTAGTATAGAGGGGTCGGAATTTTAGAGTGGCGAACTAGTAATGCAAGAAAGTAACTTAGATAAAGAAGATAAATCATACAGAGTTATTTTTATCCTGCTGCTTTCACGGACTTTGTGGGTGTGGTTGAAGGCTGGACGATACGAAGTAGTGCGAATAATTAGCTTTCAGAGTGAGAGCGTGACCCATCGAGTGATCAAATTTGTTCAGAGTAGGGTCCCTTTTGCCATCGCAGGTTTTGCTGGGCACAGTCGCACAGAGAGGAAAGGAGGAGATACAGTTGAAATGGGAGGTACAGGTTTTGCTGGGCAGAGTCGCGCACAGTCGTGCATGATGGGCATCGATGAAGTTGGAAGAAGGCCTGTTCTAGCTTTTACCTCTTCTCTTCTTTTTCTTCCAATTTTCAGGTTGTTATTTTATCGATTTCAATTTTTATTTAGTGTTTGACAGATGCTGTTTGAGTCTATTGTTTTGAAAACTCTGTCTCCTTGAATGACATGTCCATTTATCATGGTCTTGGTATAAAAAAAAAAAAAATCAAACTTTGGATAAATAAATGAATGAGACGGAGGGAGTAAACCTTAAAGCCACCCAATGCGAGGTGTTATTGAACTTAAAGCCAACATCAATAATACGAATGAACTAGAAAATACATTATAGCCAACAACAAAATGATTGTGACCTCATGCCGTAGAAATCTTTGCTAGGATGTTGGCCGCTTGAAGTGTGATACATGCCATCGTTGAGTGAATAGAAGACCATTTCATCACCAATGCGTTTCGGTAGATAAATTCTATTATGCATGTTCTTATCCTTCGTTGATACTGAAAATGATGAAGCCGGACTTACAAATAGCATATAATCCCCTAAATTGTCTAAAGCGACCCAATCATTGCTTAAACTATCGAACTTGAACACTTGAACCCTCTCCCCATTTTCTTTAATGAAAACCGATATAAGGTGGTCGTCAAGCTCGGCTAACTGGCATGAATATAGGAATGTGTCTTCTAGTATCGGACCCTTGTGAACCTTCCAAATCCATTCTCCATCCACCATTTTAAGAGCTCCGAGATTACCATTCTTGCCTAGAAAATAAAATGATCCATCATAGTACTTGGGGCTAGAATTGCTGCTACTTTTAAATTCAATGCCCGTTTCTGAGTGACCCTCAATATTACGGGACTCCCATTGGTTATTCCCAGCTCGATGGTGAATGATACGTACCGAATATTTATACCCCCATATTCCAACAGTTAAACAATCTGGAGAAGTAGGGCATGTTGAAAATGCGAAATTTGCAAGGCTATCAGTCATGGCATGAGAAGGGTATTTGTATGTCTTCCCTTTAAAAGGGTTAAAGCAGTGTAAGGATTGTCCCTCGATTCGCAAAAGCAACCAACCATCCTTGACACACGCGACCGTCGATAGCAAATCTGGTGAATGAGGTGTCATGATGATGTGAGATATATTTTGACATGGATCCCATACTTCACAAATGCCGTCTTTGGTGTTCTTGAGCGACATAAATAGAGGATATGAACAATTGGATCTCCATTGGGGACGAGGAATGTTAGAGCGCAATACCTTGCAAGTGGTGCGGAGATTCATGTAGTCAAATAAATGCAAATACTTTGTTATTGATATCAACATGTCTGTGGGCAGTTGGCAAATTAACGACGGTGTTGGTATGTCTACCTCCATCACATCGAACTCTTCAAAATGCTTAATATTTATTTTAAAATCCTCCAATTCTCTTCTGATAAGCATTCCCGACGATAACCTAACAATTTTCATTGAAAAACGAAAATGGTTTAGATTAGCGCAAAAGTGGTAATTAAGCCCTTAACTCTGTTTAATTGTGAAATTATGCTCCATAAGTTTCATGTGGGAGCAATCAAGCCCCTTAAATTTTCAGGCACCAAATTCTTATATTAAAATCACAATTAAACAGAGTTAAGGGGTTTAATTACCACTTTCGCGATTAGATTAGTACATGTATATATTTATGTATGTATGAGTGTGTGACATGCTTAAGACGGTAACCACCATCTACTACCAGAGGCGGTTTAACAATTTTTCCAAAGTTAACATGATTGAAACAGAGTACTCTGTACTCCAAAGAGTGTTTAAAACGAAGTTGTTTGAGAGGGACGAACCTGGTAGGTTTGCGGGGCATGAACCAAATAGGCTTATTGAAACTTTGAAGGGTATCACAAGATAGCTTCAAGAGAATATAACTATCGTCTTGTAGGTGGTATTGATGCATTGTTCGATTCCAGTGGCTGGTAATATAAATACAGTTCCCTTCAATGCCTGAGCAAGAGGTGTCGGCCCAACACCAAGTGCAACAATTATCGCCTAATAGAAACGCACGATCTTCTAACGATTTCACCTGAATCCACTTCATTTGGAACAGATCCATTCTCCATACATAGATTCTAATAATCTCATTATCAAAGATCCCTAGTCGCGTCATTACGTGTACACTGTACAGTACACCACAAACTTCTAACAGATATTCACATCTAACCAAGTAAGCGGAGTGCTTGATACTCCGATGAGATGGAGGTTGAATCTCAATTGGTTCGAAAAGGACCTTATTCGAGCCACTATCACTATCAATAACCTTTATACGGGCAAAGATGGAAGACAGACGTCTATTCAGATAAGCATGCACGTATATGTCCTCGTTCAGAGTAGTAGCTGCGAGAATTAGCTCCACACTTCGACCTTCATGCTCGAGACTTTGTTTGATCCACCTACAATCCTCACTCATGGTAGGCCTACACGAAAACAGTAGGCTTTTAAATAACAAAACGACGACACATGGAGCATTGCCGTCAGGGGGTGACGTGATCATGCAAGTGGGTTCTCCCTTAGGCGGGTCTAGTAACTCGGGGAGATTTAAGCATTGTCGAGTGACCGGATTCCAAACAAAGTACCTTGACCGGTTATCTTGTTTTTGTAGGACTAACCAACCTTGGTCGGAAGCTAGAATGGACTTACCATGTAATTCAGCAATTGTCTTAGGGTAGGATTTATTATTCATCAAACAGAAGGTTTGATTATCGAATTTCGGCTTGTGAGTAAGAATCAACCATGGTGCTTCATCTAGGGATGGTAGCGTATATATATCGTCTTTCGTCATCCTGTCTCTATGCTCCTTCATCTAGGGATGGCAGCTTATATATTGTGATTTTTGTGAGTAATGGAGTTTGCGTAAGCTTTTGTTGTTTAGAAACCTTTTTGGTTTTTTTGGTTGTTTGGTAGAATCCAAGTTAAATTACGAGACCGATTAATCTTTCCATAATTTAGGAGACGGTTTCCTAACATGAATAAGAAAATCCGATAAAGTAAAAGTCAATTATTTATTAACTGGAAAAAATTTAGAAATTATTACGTGTGATTTTAGGAGACGGTTTCCTTACATGTGCCCTACTAGTACGACAATATGTTAACAACAATTTTATTTTTGTCAAACTTTCCTTTTATAAGGATAGAAGTTTCCAATAGCTTTGACTTTAATTTCCAATAAAATACTCCGTAGTTTTTATCCAATTTCCTTTTTAATTAGTCCTAAATTCCTAATATGATCCTTGTAGACACATGTTATAAAATTGTACGTATAAGTTAGCTACGTCATGGACTCATGGTAAATATTTATTGGCTTTGGGACAAACTTCAATGAATGCTACTATGATAGATCAAGATTTACTTGGGTAGCCTGCGGGCTGCGTGTTAAAAGCAAAATCTATTCTGCGGTTTACTGAAAATACATGTATTTTTCTATTCAGTTGAAGGTTCATCTTTCTCTAATATATATGAGGAAATTATAATAAATCAAACATTAGGCGGAATAAAAGGTATATCATTGTATCAACCACGAAGTTCACTTGCATATATTCATTTTCAGGGGTCTTTTCCCAAACTAACCATTTATCTCAAACTATTCACTAAAATAACCATTGTAAATTTATATTTTCCAAAATAACCATTCTTATAGCTTTGACCAAACTAAACCACACAATTAATTAAAAAAAAAAACCCAACTAAAATACTTGCTCGGTTTGATTATGTAAACCGTTCAAATAGAAAACCCAAAAAACCCTTTAAACTTCTCCCTGTTGTTCTAGCGCCTTCCTCTTCATCACTCTGCGTCTCTGCCTCCAATTTATTTCTCTTCTGGCATATGAGCATGTCAACAAGAAACTCTACTTCTTACTTATTGGATTGATTTCTAGTATGTTTATTCTTATTTACATAGAGTTATATTACTTTAATATCAATTAATTAATATTATTTTGTGGTCTCCATCGTGGTTTTGGGAACAATTCATTTCATGATGTGTATGTTTGACATTATTGTGGTGATTATGTGTTCAAGAAAGGAAATTAGTTACAATTGCAAGTACTAAATTACCCTATGTCGTGAGAAAGTTTGCCCTCGGAGA